>JBAIZZ010000360.1:1405092-1484065 GCA_037355905.1 Heliconius aoede | reverse complement strand
TGCGCGTAGCGTTACGCTACGAAATATGTTGTTTTTTGCTCATATTGTGTTTTTTTTGGAGCGTAGGCGAAATTTAATTTAGTTTTTGTGTTTAAGTGTTTAATTATATTTTTTTATTTATATGAAGTATAATTAATTTTATTTTATCTTTGAAAGCGGAAAAAAGCTATTGTTATGACTCAGCACAGTCAATTACCAAGCCAGATAGGGAAAATAATAATCAATTCATGTTTTTATATATTTACAAGAGACTGAAACGTGGCATCGCTCGCTTAAGCAGTTTTCAAAAATAAACAATATCCTATGTCCTTTCTCAGTTGAGGAAGTTTGGCGTGAATCAAACATTACATGCATGTTCATGCTTTAAATGGTAGCACTTGATGAATTTACAAGTAATATACTGGTTTCTTATTTCAGAAACACTAAAGACTGTCTTATTTTTTTTACATGTGAAGAGACTGAAAATTTGAATTAATTTAATACAACACATTATAGTCTATATAATTTTAAGTGAAAAACAAATACAGATTGGTAACATAAGCTTGTTTGGATATTTATTTGTGCATTTTAAGACCGAGCTATTAACGTGAGAGCTAAAAAATAAATAAAGAGATGGGAGCTTAAGAAGCTTTATTTATAATTTTAAACTTTCAATTGACTATCTTGAAATATCTGTGTATTACCTTTAGCACCTTTTTTTGAGTTTCATGCTGTACACTTACAGAGGATGGAAAGGACGGACGAGTGGTCCCCAGAATGAAGTGTCTAAACACTAGGTTCCAATTTCCTATTTTGCGACATGGGGAGCACATGAGGGATAGCGTGCACTAGACGTGAGAGTTAGTGCTCCATTCTCTCTAGCTACTCCGCAAGGGTAGAAGCATGAAGGTTAAAAAAACTATTTTTAAATAATAAAAATATTCCGAAAACCTTTAAAAGTCCTTCTTAGTTTCTATATATTTATATAAACATATATAATATTATCATCACGTTCCATTCTTTCACAGTGTTAACAGATGTGACAAACGTGACGTGTCCTTAATGTCAATAGCATTAGAAAAACGACTATATTTTTCTTACCATAAATATTGTTGAACGCACTGAAAACGTGAAAGCTGTGGATTGGATTCCTGCTCTGGCTAACGAAATATTTAATATTTTCATTTACTCGCTCTGGTAACGGGGCAAAGCGTGGCGTAGAGTTTCACCACCCAACACGCAATGCCTCAAGAATTGGGGGGAAAATGGGTCCTCTTTGTTTTCCCGTTATTTGTGGGATTGAGCGTGTAGTCGAAAAAGAACTGAGAAGACATTTCGCTCTTCACGTACTGTCCGAATTAAGTAATGCGTATTGAATGGTAGAAATCTACAGAACGCTTTGTCCTACCCTAGAGAGAGAATGAAAATAACTGTGGGTAATGACCCGCAGTGGAAATCAATTGATTTTTGTAGAGTTTCATACCCAAAAGATAAAACGGGGCCCTATTAGACATAATACTTTACTGTCTCTAACCGTCTATTTATATACGGAAAATAAATAAGCCTTACTCCCATATTATTATTTTTTAATTTGGTGTGTCTGGTAATACTAGCAATACTTTACTAAAGTATTGACTAGATATTTTTTAAAAAGAGAGAAAGATAGAGAATAAGGTTGTATTAATTTGACGGTGTTTTTTTTTTAAATTAAGCCCGTTCATATGATACCCATACTGTGTGGGTTGTGAAACCCCTCTGTTTTATTGGGGCGGCAATTTTATATTAACAACAATAAAAACTCTATATAATTTCATTGTCATCAGAACTGAAAATTTAAACTTCGGGAACTTTACAACACCGGGAAGTGCATTAAGTTGAACTTGCACACTAACTCACAAATAAATTCAAATAAAAGTCTGTAAAATAATTTTAAATATATACATATTAAATATTACACTGCGTGGGAATTGAACCCATAACCATCGCGTTTACAGTGAGAAGCGGACCCACAGCCTCAAGTATATATTTTAAGTTTATATGTACATAAAAACAGAATCGTTACGTTATCTAAAGGCGCCCGGACTCGAAAGTGGGTCAACTTAAAATAATTGTTGCACACTTGAATAAGATATAACGCTTAAATGATATAATGAAATTTATAGAGCTTTCGGTTTACGCTAAATATTTATAGTATTTATTAAGTTCCTTGCAACGGTACAGTTTTTGAGTAAATGGTGGTGCAAGGCTATTGTAAGGTCGTAGGTTCAGTATCCAATCGAGGGTATAACTCATTTATATTTCTTAAATAATGACTGGAAAGTGGGGAACATAGTTTCTTACAAAATATAAGCATGACGCTGAGAAAAAATGTAATACTCGTTTTTATTTGTTACATCTTTAAAATCATTATAGCAAGTACGGTGCAGATATCCATTCTTCACTTACTGCCCGTATTTGAGACTATATATTGAGTGACAGAGTTCAATACCGCACTCGGTCTACTCTGAAATGAAAATAATTTCCCGGAGTGAATATCAAACCCACAATCTTTGTCGTTTCTGTCGGTTATCGTCGATTTGGGAATCGGACCTACAGCTATCGTATTTACAGTCAGACGCTTTCCCACTGCAACACGTTGAGTATATAATATCCCAGAGCTTTCGTTTTTTAAAGTTGAGGATGCAAAGTGATAAATGAGCGTATTAATGCTAAGCCCTTAAGTAATAAGTATTGATACTCGTATCATAATGTTTAGAGTTCCATTTCTGTTTTTAGAGATACAAATCTAAGCTGTGGTGTGTGTAAGGATCTGTCAAGCTTATCTTGTTCAAAAAGGCGACGAGAAATCAAGCTAAAATTATCTAACATCAAGATCTACATTCCCTTCCAGTACAAAAATAATTAAAATTCCAAGTCCAACGAATAAACCAAACGATACAATTTCCGCGACCGCGTTATCATAACCAATGGGATTCCCAAATTTGATAAGAACTGACAGCTGAATAAAATACCTTAGATGGGCTAGTCTGAACCACACTGGTTTTAATTTTCTATCCTCATATATTTAGGGCTCGGGAATCAAAGGGGAAAAGCGAAATTATTATTGTTTTATGAGGAAGTCATAGTTTTGTTTACACCGGATAAGAGTGCAGAAGATCTGAAAAATTTTTGCGCATTCCGAGTAAGGAACCGTAAAGCGAACAGGCCTCTTGAAGCGTTGAGTTCCGCTACTAAATACGCAATGCCTGGCGGCAAGTGGAAAACGAAGGTGTCTCGATGGAGTATTTTAACACTAAGTTCTCAGGCTCTCCTTATTCTGCTGCTGCTGCTTTATGAGGGCTTTAAATAGCGTGATGCCGAAAAAATGGAAAAATCTTACCCCCTGAATGGATATCAAACCAGCGACCTTCATATTTTCAGTCATATATTTTCCTCTAGAACTTAAATAATAATATCCAAATTAAAACACAACCAGCTTTTGTCACGAGAGCGTCATATATAAGCTAATTAACATTAGTCAAAGTAATTTAAGTTGATCCTTCTATTAAGTCTAAAGCTCTCTGAATACAAATTGAACAGTCCTAGAATAATTAAATTAACTAATAAAGAACATATTGTGTATTAAATTTATATTAATATTATAAAGCTCAATAATTTGTTTGGTTTATTTAACACTCTAACATCAGAAACTACTAATGTCAATTGAAATCATTATTTTCGTTTTGTTTAGACACTTTACCGAGGAATGTTAATGGCTATATTTATCATGTTAATCGTTTTCATGTAACAGGCTAGTATTTCCTTTGGGCGAAGTCAAAAAATAGTTCATAATGGCTCTTATAATTTATATTATTAAGTCCTATTCAATTTTCAATTTGAATATAAAGAAAAATATATAAAAACTAGGTTATATCTACCCCTACCAAGGAAATAAATACGGTAAATAAGATGTATGTGACACTGCTATATTTTAAATTACCCGCTCTGTTAGACAAACCACAGCGTTGTGCGCTACTCAACACTCAATGTCTTGAAGATTGGACGGAATTTTATGCCTTATGCGTAAAAGTTGTAAAAAAATGTAGTAATTAGAGATTTTGTCTAATCCGAAGGTACAACTAATAATTATTTCTAATATACTATATATTTATATATATTTTTTTAAATAATTCTAAACCTGAATGTAGATGCTAGTTGTATAATAAATAGTCAATTCTTTATCTCGACGTCTACAATAAGAGCTTTTTAAGCGCAGCATTATTTCGCGTCATTTTCTTAAGTAAAAACTATTTATTCGCGACAAATACAAAAAAAATGTTGCATTTTTGTACTGTTTTTAGTGGGACTGTATAAAAAGGTGATGACAGGGGGTTCGATTCCAACTCGAAGGAATGATTATGTTTTTATTTCTTCCATTTTTCTTTAGGCCGTCGTGGCGAACCGGCACAAATGTGTGATTGATGACGGTTGTGAGTACGATTCCCATGCGAGGAACTGGATTAATATTTATTAATATTTGCATTTCTTCACTCTGGCACTGAATGAGGTCTGAAGTCTTAACACTAGGTTTCCTCTGCCTACGTAACAGAGATTCCTAGATTATCTTTGCCTATATACTGCATACAGCGTATGTAATCGTTTTCGGCTGTCCCGTTCGAGGCATTATCTCCACTTGCCATATGGTTAATTACCTTATTCGTAGTTCTAACGCGATGTAGGTACTTGGTGATATTTATAGCAATTTTTGGTTACGATGGTCGTTTTTGTTGGACAGTTATTACAATATTTCTTTTTTCTTTTCAGCTTTACTCCATGTATCAAGGTAGGCAGATGGAACCTAGTGTTAAAACACTTCGTTTCCCACTTTCCGCTGAATTTTTGAAGCATTGCGTGTTGAGTTTCTCAACACTGCGCTTTGTCTTGGTACCACGGCGACGAAAGACGAAATATGAATAAATAATAATTATAATTCATCTTCCCGAGTGGGAATCGAACCCACAACCATCGCGCTTAGAATAACAGAATTTTCAATTTAATGTCTTAAATTACATGCAATAAACTTGTTGGTGACGACTAGTTTTTATATAGAGAAAAAATATATGTCACAGAAAGAAAGAAAGGGAAGAATCGGGAAAAATCTATAATATGAATAAATATTTAATTCTGTTTGCGAGCGCATCGTTTGAGAATGTCAGGATCGATTTGATTGAATTTTTATATACGTAATTGTTTACAAGCCATACCAATTACAGAAATTAAAAAAAATTAAAAATAACTTTATTGCATTTTTATTTATTTAATATAACAACCGTCGAGACGCATGGACACAATCTGAATGTAAACGCGACGGTTGTGGGTTTTATTCTCGCTCAGGGTAATAAATTATTTCAATTTCCTCGAAGGTTGAATCATTTTAATTCCATCGAATTGGTAATAAGAAAAAACGCGGCATGGAGTTACGCCACTAAATATGTTATATGTCGAGCAGAAGGAAAATGGGGAATGACGAGTCTTAACACTAGGTTCCCTCTACATACCCCCCTGTACGCTGGATACAGCGTGAAGTTAAAAAACGGTATAATTTATTCACCACTCAGCAAAAATTTAAGCCAATTATGTTATTAAGAGAGCGATTAAAAGCTTCTTTTGAAAAATCATTATTACTACCAACTATATTAAGTGCAGCTCAGCTTAAGTGGATCTTAAATTAACGTGATTCTATTGTGAGGGTTCGTTTCAAATTTTTTTTCGTTATATTTCAAGTTCATGGAATCGTTACTGTGTGTGTTGACAGGTATACGACTTTTGAATTTGTTTTATTCTTGTAGATTTTAGCTTATTAATAAAATATTTTATTATAAAAAAGCAGCTTCGCTCCTACCTTGAAAGAATTTTTATATGTTTATATATTATATTAAATTGAATTAAGGTACATATTGCACGTTAAAGAATTGATAAAGAAAACTTTTTGGCAATATGTGTAAAGTGATGACTTTGAATTCGAAACTAAGCACTCTAGCTTATCTGAAAAATATATATATTCTATAAATAAAATATGTAAAGCCGATAGTGGTTGACACCTATTCCCCTCCGGCAGATAACTATTTGTGAAAATGAATTATTTTCATTTCTCTCTACTTAGATATACCACGGCGTCGAGTTCCACCACAAATAATGTCAAAAAATGTCAATTGGAAAAATTGTGAGACTGAAAAACATCCACATAAAACAGATAGTCATTTAAAAAAGAAATGCTGGCCACACTGACGGATTGCTAAAGCTCAAATTAAGACTGAAAGAAGTCGTAATTATGCGCTGAAATATTCTGAATATACTGTAACGGACGTAGTATTGTACGGATAGCAGAAAAAAATAAATGAGAATGTTTTTTCCATAGTTTCACACTGTCTCCCCATAGTATTAGGGTCGGCAGAGATTTAGGTTAGGTTAGGATTAAACATTAGATTCTTCAGTTCTTAAAGTTCAAAGTTCATTCGTCATTTTTCGAGACATTGCGTGTTGCGTGGCGGAGTTCTCGCGCTTTATCCGCGCGCTTTGTCTTGTAAGCAACGCAGGGAAGTGAAAATTATTCATTCCTTCGAGTGGTACTCGAATCCACAATCATCGCGTTTACAGTTAAACGCTGTTCTGTCGTCCATAATAATATGTAAATATTTCAATAAATATATATTTTATTCTATGTTTCAGAGTCTCTTTTACTTTAAAAACAATTATCAAACCAGCTATATGCTGAAGAAGTCTGAAGAAAAGTTTGGATAAAATGAGTGAAACGAACTGTATTAAATAGGGTCCCTCTGCCTACCCTGCTTTATGGGAAAAAGTGTGAAGCTGCAAAACCATTTTTTTTCCAACCCTACAGTATATGCTAAGGCCCACATCCACATCTCATACGACGTTATACGTCGCGTCGCTTTGTTTGGAAATTCGCATTTATATACAAATTTAAAGCACACATACGTATATGTCTCATGTATACATATTTAAGTCTCATGGCTGTGTGAAATGTGAGAAAGCTTAGAATATTCATCAAAACTCGTATATAGTTTATATTGCTTGTCTAGCTTCAAGTTGTGTCCTTACAGGAGGGAACCTAATGTTAAGACTCTTTGTGCCCCACTTTCCATATTTCCAATTTTTCACTTCTCCACCAAATTTTCGAGACATTGCGTGTTGATTGGCGGAACTAATTAATACCACAAGCTTATTTACATTTTCTACAGGAAAATGAAAATAATTCATTTTTCAAGTAGAAATCGAACCCATAATAGTCGCATTTTATAGTTTCTAATAAGTAGTTGTTTATATTTATATATTTATTAATGGAGGAAGTCACGAATTCAATTTCCGTGCGGCAAGAGGGAAGACTTAAAATGGGAAATCTTTTCTGTGGACAGTATTATAGATAATACTATATTATATATTACTAGGGCAGATCTACAAAAAAGCCGTTCACGTTTTTCTGCATATTAGTGTAGGTAGACAGAATTTTGTGATAAAATATTCCGCTCGCAGCTTTCCCTACAATGCCACGTTTTTTCTACTAGAGCGTAAATGAATATAAATATAACCATTCCCCTGAGTTAGGATTGAAGCCACAACCATCGTCTTAACAATCGGATCCGTCCCGCTGCGGCACGGTGGCCTCAATAAAATAACTTAACATCTTACAATCTGTTTAGAACAAAGGCACTGGTATAATTAATTCTCGCAATCTTTTTACAGTTCGTTTGGCTTGGAGCCATCTTATCTGGATACGTCACCTCGGTGTACTACTTGAAAGTAATCTTGTAGTATTTAAAACAATCTAGTCGTCAGTAGCTCCTTTGGTGGGAATGGAGATGAGGACAATTACTTTTTAAGTTTTATACAGAAAGTGGAAAAATAATTATTTACTTCAGCTTCACGCTGTATCCCGCACACAGCAGGGTAGGCAGAGGGAATCTTGGTGTTAAGACACTCCGCTCCCCACTTTCTGCCGAATTTTGGAGGCATGTTGAGTGGCAGAATACAACGCCGCACTTTGCCTCGATACCAGAGCAAAGAAATGAAAATATAAATATATATTTCACTTCCTCGAGTGGGAATCGAACCTACATCTGTCACGTTACAGTCACACCCTTTTACCGCTGCACCGTGACGGTCTCGTTTCACGTTTTAAAAAAGTTTTTTTTAGTAATTAGAAAGAAATAGATATTATAATTCAAGTAGACAGCCATTGTGTTTTCTTACACAGATCCTAATTGCGCTAATTGTTTTCAGAAACATTGCTCGCGAAATACTTAGTAGATTGGTTAAATATAATTATTTATACATAAATTGAAAACATTATTTGGTTTTAAGAAGCCATCATGATCACACAGTAAGCGCGGTTTTGAGTTCTGACTTACTGACTTGGGAATATAGAATTGAATATTTTTACTTCCTCGCTCTAATAAAGAAAAGCTTGTCTGCTAGTGTTAAGACATTTCACTCCCCACTTTTATGCCAATTTTCAAGACATTACGTGTTGAATAATGAAACTGATTGCCGCACTTTACCCATAATCTGTCACGTTCACAGTTAGATGCTGCCCTGGAGCACCACGACAGCTTCTTCAAATAAAAAAAAAATCTATTTAACTATATACACCGTCGCAGCCGACCGAGACCGAAACAATATAAACTGTGGATTAATGAAAAGCGTACGCAAACGATCGTCAAAGGCGTACAATTTACGTGAGAACATCCATACGTTCTATTGAAGCGTGCTCGACCCAAATTCCTGATGCATCGCCGGTACGTAATATCGGATGAATTGATACTTGTTCAACGAAAAAAATCGGAATTTTGAGTTACGTTTGACTGACTGACTAACTCTTGATGATGGAGAATTTAGACACTAATTAATATTATTTTCTCTATTTTCAAGATGCAGCTATTTTTAAGCACTATAAAATTTAATGTAATTAATTTAGTTTCATTCATTTCAAAACTAATTAAAAAGACAAAAACGTGTACGATTGTGAAAAGGAACTGAAATTTCAATAATTGACATTTTCAGCAGCATATTGGCTTAGTTGGCCGTGGGCGTGACTCCCACATAGTATATTAGACGAATATTCGATATTTCATAGTTAACTATATAAAAGTAAATAATATTTTTCCACTGTATTCCGCACATAGCAGGGTAGACAGAGGGCATCTGGTCATCTAGTGTTAAGACAATAATAACAGATATATAATAAAAAAGTAAAAACATTTTGTCTGTACTTTTAGTTATGTATAATAACAACTCGGCAAAACGTTCAAAGTTTGTATCATTACAGTTATTTTACATAGAAAATTATAATCCCTTACCCATATCCATAGTTTTACATTTAAGGCTGTTTTTGAACGAGTTAATTAAATTATTCGCTGACATCAACACATTTGGCTGTCAGTCAATTATGTTTATACTGGCACGCTCTTAGGGTCATAAATTACGAATTGAACTGAAAAAGAATAACCATGTAGTTCAAGCGGGCGAAGCCGCGGGCCACTAGCAATATATAAAAATAACAATTATATTTTTCTCTTTGTTTTCAAACAGACAAACAGAATTCTACCTCATAATTATTTAAGTTAAAGAGAGATTTATTTCTCTGTAAATATAAAATAATATTTATATTTTTTAAGGACTATCAAAAGAACAATGTATTTGAACCCAATACCATCGAATCTGTATTACGCAATATTTTTGTAAAAAAGGAATCGCACCCACACCTGTCTCGTCTTCTGACAGTTGGTTCCATATTGCATATTGGATTTTCGATGTACCGCACAGTCGGGATTTTTTTATATAAATCAAAAGTTCTAGTAAGGGCCAGACAAGTTTCTTGTTTAACTAATCTAGTCTCAGGGGACACATTTACATGATTCCTGCTTACTTTCTTTGTTTTTCAAAGAAAAATCTTTACCTAAATCAGTTTTTCTTATATGTACCCCTTGAGTATCATATTCAAGTGAGGCTGTGAGTTAGACGGCGTACTATTAGATTTTTCAAATTACGCAACAGATTATAATGTGATTTGTACTAATAGTCATAATTAATCAAGCAGAAAGTTTAATGTATCTATAAAGTAATAAAATATATGATTATTCATAATAAACGAATGACGATAAAAATAAGCTTTTTTAGGTTTACGCTCTATTCATCATGAAAGGCAAAGGGAACCTAGGAACTTGGTGTTGGTGGCTCCGTTCAAATTCCTTCGCACTTCCGTTCCCCATTTTCCACTGATTCCTGGATGGATTTCGGGTTGAGTGGTGAAACTCAAGGCCGCAGTGTACCACGTTACCAAAGTAAGGAAAATGAAAATATTAAACATTACATTTCCTGCAGTGGAAATTAAACCCACAACCTGTCCCGTTTACAGTCGAGAGCTTGCCCTTGCGCAGACTGGTCTCTAAATAATACAGCATTTATGCTGAAAAAGCCAACTATTGAGTTTAATGCCGGTTTCTCCCGCTCTCTGAGCCGGAAGTAGCCCTATGTGGATTCGACAATCTAAAAGTAAATAAAGAATATTTGGATTTTCAATTTATTCCAGTGTATGGGAACTGAGGATTTGAACGGATATGCTGTAGTGTATATCCTACAGTATAATCCTATCGGTGTAATCAAAGGAGCTCGCCATGCAAATCAAAGCCTCATCCATTTGAAGCGTAGTGAAAATCTGACTCCATTGCAAAACATGGTCGAACATACGGTTGTTTAGAATGATAAGTGACAATATTTATATAAAAATTGGACATAGAATAGGAGTGATTTGTCACTATTCATCTGCTTATCACATATCATATAGCAAATGAGGCCGTCGTGGCGCAGAGGCAAATGTGTAACTTTAACGCGACGGTTGTGGGTTCGATCCCCACTCGTGGAAGTGAATTATTATTTACATTTATATTTTTATTTTCTTCGCTCTGGTGTCGACACAAACGGCAGCGTTGAGTTCTGCAACTCAACACGCAATGATTCCAAAATTCAGCAGAAAGTGGGGAACAGAGTGTCTTAACACTAGATTCTCTCTGCATACCCTGCTGTGTGCGGGATACAGCGTGAAGCTGATACACGTTTTCTACATGTTGAGTTCCTAATCGACATCCTACTACACCATGTGTCGTAAGAGCTCTAACAATTCATCTTAGTTATCTGTCTGAGCTGACAGATCGCAAATGGACGGAATATCTTGTTAGTACTGATATCTTGGTATTTAAAACCTAATTCTTGTAGAATGTACTGAAGGTTTGATTGCATATTCTTTATCTGAATTGAGTTCACGATTTTAATAATATACAATAATAAAATAAAATTAAGGAAGTGATTTTATTTAACTAATCCTCAAAAAAAAAACAAAAAAGACAAACAGACAAACAATCTAATTTCACAACAGAATCTTGTCTAACCTAATTCACGTATTTGCTCACGTATTTACTTACCTTAGCGTGGAAAGTAATCTCGTTACACGACAGTCGTTGCGTAAATTATATCTAAGCCACTGTCGATAGTATAGTATATGAGTATGGGTACATAGAAAATATTTGTGTGGAATGTGTGGTGTAAGTTATGAGACGCTATTATATTAACTTCATAGTAGGTATATAGCAGGGTACTCCATTTTAAAATTCGAAGGCAGAAGAAAGCCACTCTGTTCTCCACTCCTCTCATTTTTATGAAAATTTGGCGTTGAATAACTTAGCAGAAATTATTTATTCCCCTGAGTTCGAACCCGCAATCATCGCGGTTAATGTCAGGCCATGTACCGCAGAACTACGCTATAATAATTATATTTTTTTTAGCTTCTCGCGATATCCCGCACACAGCACTGTAAGCAGACGAATTTTGATCTCGAGGAAATTGTATGTTGAGTGGTGGAACTCAACGCCGCGCATTGCCTCGTCACCAATGCCAGGAAATGAAAATATTAAACATTATATTTCTTTGAGTGGCAATTTTCTCTGTCTTTCGTGCAATAAGCGTGGGACATTGTGGTGGTTGAAATAAAGCAAAACTAAATAAAAATATTAATTCGCTTTCGCTCTAAACTGTAATATAACCCTAACAATAATAGAATCTAGTAGAGACCCTGCGAATGTTCTATGAAAACAGCATTTTATTCGAGAGGATGAAAAATAAAATATTTTTCTTATGGTGTTTTTGATATTACTGTGTAGAATACTGTACTTATGTGATTGTTGTTACTTTTTTTCAAATTCACGCTATTTCGAACAAGTAAAAGTGTAGGCAAAGGGAAACTGGGAACCTAGTCTTGTGACACTCCGTTCTTATTAAGACACTCCGTTTGAAGACATTGTGTGTATAAGATTAAAAACTTTCTACTCAAAAACCAACTGGCCGTTTCCGCTTTCCGAAGCAGAAGTATGCAATAACTTAAATTTAATTTCTAAGAGAGGTTTATGGGGAAAAGGAATTATAGAGCATCGTTATCTTCATGTTTATTTGACAGTTGTTATATTTTATTAACTTTATTTTGATACTAAAATTTGCTATCTTGTTTACAGTGCTATAGACTTACACATATTTTTAAAAATTATTTAATGGTTGCCTTAGTGCAAAAGCTGAGCGTGTGACTAGAAACACGACGGTTATAGGTTCAATTACCATTTCGGACTATGAATTATTTTTATATTTATGATGTGAATAAAAATACTGTTTATATTTTTTTTATAAATAGTTATATTTAAAGTAAGATTCAGTTACATGAGATTCAGCCTAGTCACAGGTTAAGTCTTAGCAATATGGTCACGATGTACTCTTTATTCATGGCATCCATAAAACGAAATACTGGACTACTATGCGCGGAAAATTAATTTCTATGCAGTTTTCATGCAATGGAGCCATTTTACCTTGGATTGACTATTGTATAGCTCACATTATGATGATAATGGGGGCTGTTCTTTGTTTGCTGTGTTAGCGAGCTTACCCTTTCAATGGATTGTCCATATGCATAATATTTATTTAACATATGGATAATCCATTGAAAGTTTTTTTACATACATATTTATGTGTGATTGAAAAAACTGTTATTAAATTATAGTGTCACGCTGTTCCTGCATACAGCAGGCAGGCATAGGAGACCTAGTTCGTTCCCTACTCGGCGCTGACATCTTTCATTCAACACATAGTGTCTATTTGTCTATTTGAGACACGTGAAATAGCGTGCTGCTTTTTAATTTTAAATAATTTATTATAAACTGTCCGTTTATACAAGAAACAATGCATTCGCGATATCGGATACCAATGATGCATTTAGTACAGAATAAGGAAATGAAAATAATTTGAATGAATTTTTTCCTTTGAGTCCAGACATTTGCAGCTGTTGAGTTCACACAGCACAATCGAAGATAAATAGCACTTTTAACCGGAATCAATATAATTTAAGCATCTTTTTGATCGGTAATATTTGTTGCTATGAAAACTGAACAGCGCCATCTAGTGTCTATCGCACATAACTTTTTAGCTTCGAAGCTTCAGTGACAACTTCACTGACTGTACCTGTTGTAATATGTTCTACTCTGAGTAGATGGCGTTGTATTAAAAGCTTATGCGAATGCGAATGAAATAAGTAAAGATTCTTGTTCTTGTAACGTATTCGGAAAAATATTTATCTGCTGCCGCTGGGTCCTACAAGCTTGTAGAAATACAATATACATATTTTTATATATATTGTATAATATATAAATATATATATTATGTATATAAATATATATATATTAAAAAAATTGCATCTGACCTTGTAAGTGTCTTGTCTACTTATTGTAAAATTGTGAAATTTCATTTCTTCAGCTTTGAGTTTTTTAACTAGACACGCAATGCCTCAAGAATACATCAAAAAATGGGAATGGATGTCTCTGAATGGGGAACGAAGTGTCTTAGCACTTGGTTCCCAGGCTACCTCTGTCTACCCTGCTATATGCGAGATACAACATGAAGCTAAAAAAATGTTATTATTTTTTGACATATTGTTAATCTTTATTAACGTGTTATTAACACTCACCCCAAAGTTTTAGTGCTTATGAGTGGTGTCTTCAAGCTTAGGAATCCATTGAGCCTACTTAAGCTTTTCTCTCTGCCACTATCAGCTGTTGAGTCCGCCCTGAAACAAAATACATATAATTATTAAAATTGGTTTGAATGAAATATGCAATATTTTAATTTCCTTACTCTGGCACCAACTACCTAGGTGAAATCTAATCTACCATCAAATATATCATAGAATGCCTCGAAAAATCGGCAGAATGTGTAGAATGGAAGTGTCTCAGTAGAAATCAGGCATCGCGTAAAGCTGTTTGATTTTTAAAAATACTTGAAATATATATTTTTAAATAATTCCATTTAATATGAGTAAATTTGCTTTTCGTTGCCATCTATGAAAATATACTGAATTTCTATTTCTAGCTTTTGCTTTAATACTTAATCACTAGATGGCGCCATACATTATTTATTTTTGTTTGGCTGAACAAACAAAATAATATTTATACGTTTAATGATGCAATGCTTTACAATATATAATAATTGTACATTTTTAAATCTTTAAATTTTCACATATTTTTCAATTTATTATACAGAGTGATTTTGTCAGCACCACTTTAAATAAAACCACTCTATGAAAGTTTCTCAGCACCATATTTATTCACGCTATAAAAGCCTGACTGATTGAAAAATGATAAAGTGATTTTTTTCAAACTAAATAATTAATAAAATTATCGTTGTAATATGAAACGCCATACGCCATATGTAAAGATACAAATCGGCAACTTCGCATACGCCTCGTTAATAAAATAAAGTCGTCGGTAATGGCGGAGAATTTAAACATTGCTTAGATTTATTATAGATAATAAGTGAAATAGAACGACAGATATTCCCTTCTCGTTCTGTTATGTGTTCTGGCAATGAAAAGTATCAGATCGGACTACACGCAGTAGTATTTTTTTAGTAGTAGATAATAACGTTATTGATATCTAATCTGTTCATAACTGCCTCACACGTAGTACATATGGATAAATCATGAAATGAAAATAGTAATCCTACGTGTAAACTATGTTATCCTAAAATATATTACAGGCTCCCGTAGGCGCGTAGACCGCGCGTAGACCGCGCGTAGACCCTTCCTCTCAACCTTTTTGAAAGCTATTCAATACAAATACAACATACAATATATTTGCCCCAAAGAGTTTCACAAAACAGACCCTTTTGTACAATAATAAACGTGATATATATTATAAGAGCTACGAAGTGAAGGCTTGACAGATGGTATAAAAGGATGGACAACTTGAATAGAAAGTGATTTAAATTTATAATATCATTATTTTTAATGAAATTAAAATGTATAACTCAATATTTTCTTTTTCTCACTCTGGTAACGAGGCGCTGCGTTGAGTTACAGTGGGTACCCAGGTTCCCTCTATCCTAGCAGAGTGTTACAAAGTGTCTTAACACTAGGATCCCTCTGTCTGTATCAAATATAATTTCTTTGCTTATTGCGCCTAAATACCAGACATATTTTAAATTGGGAAGAGTCCAAATTTCGTCTAAAATGGGAAAGTTTTTGAGATATAAGTAAACACATTTATTATTTTTTTGAAATAAAACTTACTGAACTTTTTGAAACTTAGTGATCAGAGCGCTAAGACGGTTTCCAAGTGATGCAGGTTCAAATTCTACTACGTTGAAATTTTTATGCGTTTTCTAAATAACTATTTTATGCCGTCTATGAATGCCTTACTTGAAACTTTTTAAATGGCTTTCATTTACTCCAATTTTATTTTTGGTCTAGTCCAGTAAAAATGATCGCGTCGTACAACCATCGCATTTACTGTCAATTCATGTGTATTTGTGCCAGAACAACTTCAATATTATGAAACATTATGAAATATCAATAAAAAAATAAGATACAACTTCATGCTTTATTCCGTTCAAAGCAGAGTAATTAGAAGAAACTTAGGGTTAATACACTCCGTTGCCCACTTTTAGCCGGATTCTGGAGACATCACATGTTGAGTCGCGGAACTCAACGCCGCACTTTGACTCAACACCGGAACGAAGAAATGAAAATATATTATAATGTAATATAATCTTTCATTTCCTCAAGTAGAGTTATCGAACCCACTTCGTGACAAAACTTTGCGGTTCAATTACATCTTTTTATAAAAGAAACAAAAGAGTTTTGATTAATTTTCAATGCATTTCTAATGATAAACTCAATTGTTCTAATACAATCTAAAGGCTGACCAGACATCAATTATCGTAATTGCCTTGTGCTTAACTTAGGGTTGTCAATTTGCATTTTCCAGCAATAACAAAAAATATATAGGAGGATATGCTGGGCGAACTCGCTACGGGTCAGTTACATGATTGTAACGGTAAACGAATGGTATAACTTATAAAAATTAAAAAACAACAATATTAATGCACCCTATTACCTAACTTCATCAACTTTTGAATGTGAACCACAAATATGAATTTTAATTGTTTTTTTTAAACTTTATCTATATATCTATAAATTATAGTTTTTTGAATTATTTTTCTTATTTGTAGTGTAAGTTCTCACTTCTTGCCAAACAAACAACATAATTCTAATTTCAGCTTTCAGGAAACTTAAATTAAATATTGGTTTTCAATGTTAACTTTACACCATACATTAAAAATTATTCTATGAACTAACAAGCACTTATCGGTGAATAAATGAAAAAAAGAATGATTTTAAAAAACCAGTTATCATAAAGAAATTAACGATCATTCTTTCTTATCTATTCTGTTACTATGTCTCGATTTATATACAAATAAAATTACGCCAATGCCTCTCTAAATTCTCTCTAAGTATCTGTCAAAATATAATCGATAATTGAGAGAAATACATGAAATACACACATTTTGTAGATAAAAATGTGTTTTAAATAAATACAATATTACGTGAATACCTTTATAGACAACCCTAAATTGTCTCAGGGACTACGGACAAGTACTGTGGAATTCAATTATAATAGAATAACTAATGTACAGCCGCAAATAAGGACTTTTTTTACGTACAGACTTTATTATATCCACATGCTACTTTACTTCATAATGTAAATTAATTGTGAAAAACTCGAACATTATTGATGCAAATCAAATTTGAAGGAAAATAAGTTAAATATTTTTTTATTTTCCGCATATGCCAAATACAAAAGCATTCGCTGAAAGTACTTAGTGTAAAGACACTCCGTTTTCCAATTTTCACCTCAATTTTAGAACATACTGTGTAGAAAAGCACCACCCACGACATTTTGCCCTACTATAATGCACTCTCCCAAGGGGATATCAAACTCACACGCATCGTTTCTACAATGAAAAAAAAAATTGGATCCATAGTTTGGGAAACTCTGTATAATAGGATTGCGTGGTTTACTTCACGCTACGTTAATATCGCTCTCGCGACACGTCGGCAGCAGATGTTTCTTATGAAATCTGAAGCCGAGTGTCTTAAATATGACTGATTTTTTTTCTTGCTTATTTTTATTTTCTAACACACCTGTATATGCCGTAGGCAAAGCGAACTTGACTACTCATTCGTATTTATAAATCAATTATAATATTGTATTTATTAAATAATTAATGTATGAAGGAAAACGAGGCCAGTCGTGGCGCAAGGGCACAAAGTGTGACGCGACTGGCTGTGGATTCGAACTTGACTACCTACCCTGCTATATTTGGGTTACAGTAAAAAGATAAAAAAATATTTCACACTTTAATTTAAAGCATAAAAAACAAATATTAATAGCCAACAATCTGTTACCATTTCAAATATATCACAAACTAAATGAACCTGATGGAAGCGCGGACCGACAACTCCTATAAATTATCTTAGTGAATCACATTGCAAAGTAAAGTATTAAAGTCGAAATAAATTGAAAAAAAAATTGAACTTCACATTTTATCTTGTAAAGAGATACTAAATCAATTATGAAGACACTGCGTCCTCAGCTTTCAAGGCGGAATTAAGCACCGCACTTTGTTTCACTAGAAAATAATAAACTTTTATATATTTCTATATATACATAGAAATACGAATATCTATTATGATATGAAAGTAACATAATTTTTTAATTTGATCTGCAGAAACATAATGTATGTATGTTTCATACAAAATTGGATTTGCATATATAATTGAGCGTCAAACAAAATGTCCGAGTTCATGGAACCATTTTTGTGCCATGGAACGCTGTCTGACTGTAAATGCACCTTGCGAGTTGATATCCACTTTATATAATTATTTTAACTATATAATGTGAAAACAGCGTTAAGTTTATCTCTTTACACAGCTATATGCGTGATACAGAGAGCTATTTTTGTTTTAATTTATTGTAATATTTTTGAAATTTCTGATATTGGTTGAATATTATTAACAATATATAGTAAACTATTTACTAAAGAAAACTTACTTATTAAGCTTCACGCTTTATCCCTAGCGGGGTAGTCAGAGAGAACGGAGCGCCAAACGCTACGGTATAGTACTAAAGAAAAAAATCTTATATAATTCTGGGTTATCTCCAAGGTATAATATAATCTCCTTAAGGAGTTTTATCTACACTGTAACTTGTTTGGATGAAAAAATATCTTCACTATAAATATTTATGAGTGACCGTTACCCTAGTTCGATCTTTTACTTGAAATACTATAAAACTAGTCTTTATCATGCTTTTCCAGCAAGATTTTTAAAGGAAAAAAGAAATTCTCTGGTTCTATGAGAAAGTATAAAAAGATTTAATAAGTTTTTCCGCTCTCGTAGATGGACAGCAAGACAAGTTCACACCACTGAACATTAGGGATCCCCTGCTTGCCATGATTCGAAAAAAATCATGAAATTGCTTTTTTATACAATTAATAACTTTAAGATACTATGACTACTTCTATTCGTTGCTGGGAAGTGGTTGACTGTCCTTCGATTCCCACTTGGGTAAGTGAATTATTTAGATTATCTTGCTCTGGTAAAAAAAAGCGCGTCGGTGTATACAGGAAACAGAGTGAAGCTAAAAAAAATGACACGCAATGTTAGATTCCACCATTAAACACATTGTCTTAATTTAGACAGAAAGTGAAAATTGAAATAAAGAAGACTGAAAATCTAAAGAAGAAGAGAAGAAGGCCGTCGTGGCGCAGTGGCACAAGGGTGTGACTGCAATGCGACGGTTGTGGGTTCGATTCTCACCCGAGGAAGTGAAATATTTACGTTTATATTTCCATTTTCTTCGCTCTGGTGTCGAGGCAAAGCGCGGCGTTGAGTTCTGCCACTCAACACCCAATGCCTCCAGAGTTTGGCAGAAAGTGGGGAACGAAGTGTCTTAACACCGATGTTCCCTCTACCTACCCTGCTGTGTGCGGAATACAGCGTGAAGCTGAAAAACAAGAAAAAAAAGAAAAAGAATATCTATAATTGCCAAAAACTAGGAACCTTTGCGGGTAGTTCAAAAAAAAGATAATGTCTTTCACCTCTGAACGAAACTTTTAATATAACTCAACACATTACATTGACAAAGTGGCTGTCAGGATATAATAAAGTATTTTATAAAGTATAACGTGTATAAATAAAATGATCTCTTTAGAGTGATAAATAAAGTTGAATTTTGTAAAGCAATTTGTCTATTGATTTTAACCTGAATTTCTTGTGATAATAATACGATTATGAAATTACACATATAAAATATCTTATATTAATATGATTTGAGTAAATTAAATTAAATTATTTCTATACAATACACATATGTATATAACGATTATAAAGTTTATAAAGCTCCATAACTTCCTCTATTTTCCAGTGAAAGTCCCATAATAATCGATTTCAGCGATTATGTCGAACAAACAAAAAGACAGACAGTAAAAAATTTTAAAAGCGTTTATTTGTGTTTTAGTATGCTGTAAATAAATATATTATTTAAAAAAAAAGTTATGAAAACAGAGAAGCTTCGATTTCATAAAATTTTAATTATATGTGTAAATATAATTTTTACCCCTAAATTAAATTTGAACTAACAACCATTTCCAAGTCAGCTATTGACTACTCTACAATAGTTACAATTTTAAAAGAATGTATATGCCAAAGGTAAAATTACACACGCTATATGGCATACATCATTCACTAATAGTGTTTTATTATGGGCCATTCCATTGATTATGGTGAACAGAACGTGGATACGGCTTTACTGAAAATGTGTTTCATGGTGTCACATTGAATCAGTGGTTGTGTGCAAACGCGATGGTTTTAAGTTCGATTCCCACTCGGCAGAATATTTTATTTCATTTCTTCGCTGACAAGACAAACAGCGAAGTTGAGTTTGGCCACTTAATATAATATGGCCGTCGTGACGCAGGGGTACAACCGTACGACTGTAAGCACAATGGTTGTCGGTACGATTCCCATTGGGGTAGGTGAAATATTTTATGTTTTCATTATAATATTTAATATTATCGTTTAGGTAAAACGACAAATCGCGGAGTTTCAAAAAAACAAGCTTAATGAGTTTAAAATTAGTAATAATAGTAATATTTTGTAAGTTATAACTTTTATAAGTAGAAAATCTTAAAAATAAAATGCTTAAATACATTAGTATTTTAACTTTGCCTCCTATTACCGAATACATACAATAATCATCAATCATCTAATGGTCTGCCAAGTGACTCTATTCATTCGTATTTGCTACCACCGCCTCGTTTATTTATACACCAGCGATCGTTAGGGGCGAATCGGTCAAGTGGAGCTTCACTTCAAAAGCTAAATATGCATGAAAGAAGATGAACATACACTACGTATGAATAGCTGATATGTATGAGAGCGCAGTTCAACAGATTATAGTTGTTTTTCGGTTCAATTCTCATTTGGGGGAATGAGTATATTTATTATACGTTGACTGAATGTGTCACGAAAGCAAATATATTTATTAAACAATAGTTAGAGGTAAGGGAAGATCTCAATTTACCTTCAAGAATACATTAGAACTATGAAGACTCACGGGCGCCCTTATGATGAAATTGATGACAATGGGCGGAAGAAATATTCAGATACCGTACTGTATGGCATTACCTTTTCTCTAGTTACCACGCTAGGTAAAAGACGTACAGAAATAAAACAGACCCGAAAATTGCAAAATATTCTTGAATTTCACAAAAATTTAACACATAGTAAAATATTTCTTAACCTTTCTGAAGGTTGCGTGTCCATTGTTTGTTCCAGAAGTTTCCACTTCAATGACAATAACCACATTAAAACACTGAGTTTTAAAGTTTTTGTTTGAATGTATATACTTTATAGCAATCACAGCTTAAATGTACTTGAAATTCAAAGGTTTAAAAAATATTAGATTCAATATTGTAACGCGTTCTCATTAGGTTGACTTGGAACTTTTTAACTACGAGTATGTAATAAAATCTAAGAAATTAACTGAATTTCACCTACTTCTAATAATTGTTTTATTATCAAACGTGGCAATTACTATATGGTACTGTACGGTAGCTTAGTTAACTACACACATTTTCCAACCAACAAAATCGGAAATATATCCTTATGTATATAATAATATACATAAGCATGGGAAAGATGCACTAGCTTATCTTATTAAAATAATATATAAATATATATCAACATAATTATAAATTTCGTATTATATTTTATTCTATTCTAGACCGCTGCTTGTGACTCATTATCCACTTCCACAGGTTAACTGTTGTACAAAAAAGACCGTTCAAGTGTGAATTGGACTCTACCAAACTCTGACAAACTATCAGTTGTAACTCTTTATCAATTACGGAATTCCACACAAGTAAAATTTTAATATTTTATTAATTTTTCTCATAAATATTAAATAAAATAAATAACTATTAAAATATGTAAATATAAAACAGCATGGATTTTCCCCTAATTCTAGTTCAAACCTACCTCTATAATAGGAGTATATCTTATGAAAACAAAAAAAATCAATAGAATTGATACAGTCTGTATCCAATGTGACCCAATTTTGATATACATGGAGTACCTGTGGTATTGAGTTTCTTGGCGAATGTTCCAAGTTCATGGTCAGATTGCGATCTTTATAGCGTCGATAGCCGTGATTTAGTGAAAATCTGTAGCGGCATAGATTACTATAATGTAATATATGCTTATAACTTCACGCTGTATACCGCCGCCTGTATACCAGGTTGGCAGATTTTGCAGATTTTTTTATGCAGATTATTTGGCGGATTGGATACCTAATATTAAGTTTCCATTTCCTGCATGTTATTAGAGCGGCCAAAAGCAAAATATTAATTAAATCCCCAGATTGGGAATCGAATCCACGACCGTCGCGTTTAGAGTCAGATATTGTGACACTGCCCCACGGTGGCCTCAACTGTAAGAGTGTATGAAATAATTTCATTGAAAAATTGCACGGTCATCATGGATAGATAGAGGTCACAATGGTGCAGCAGATTAGTGTACACCCAACTTTTTGTTGTCATTGTTGTCATAAAGGTGCAAGCAGCTCAGACTCAGCTCAGGCTCAGGCTCAGACAGGGATGGGCATAAATGGTAAAACAAATGAAAAACAGTGATTTTGCTACATTATATTTTCTTGCTAAATTTCGTTTGATTGTTGGGAGACGGAATTTAATGCCACACTTTGTATGGTTACCAGAGCGAGAAAATAGCCATGCCATACAGAGGAAAATATTAAATATTTCAATCCCCTAATCGGAATCGAATCCACAACCGTCTCGTTTACAGTAGCACGCTAGTGCCCCTGCACCAAGATGCGACTGCCTCTTTCTAGATATGCTAGATCAGTTCTTATTTTGCGATAATTGGGAAATGAAACCGTCCTAATGAGAAACGGAATATTTTAACATTAGGTTTCTACATACCCTTTACTTAGCCTACTATGTGCAGGATACAGCGTGAATTTAAAAAAAATTGTAAGAAAAGTAAAACTACAACAAAACGATGTTGATGGGTTCGATCCTCATTTTATTTCCCCGCTTTGGTAGACAAAGTGTGACGTTGAGGTCTGCCAATCAATAAGCTAATTCTCGAACATGGCAGGAAAATGGGAAACGGAGTGTCTCAACACTAGATTCCCTCCGTTTACATTGCTTCTATATGACAATATTATTAGACTTCCTTCAAAAAAGTATATCAAATCCGTAATACTTTCTAAGCTTTCAATCAATTTCTACTTAACTTCAGGACCTTTCACAATAAATCGCTCATTTGGAGCGAACGATGCGTATAATTTCATTTTTCGAGTCCATCAATCTTGTGATTTTAAGCCTTTATAGAAATACTTGTTATATTTAGAAAAAGAAAAAAGAACGATATGACCTTAAATGCGATGGTTGCAGGTTTTCTTCTTAATCGAGGGAATGACTTCAATTCATTCTCCTATTCTGGTAAAAGAACACATAATGTCTCCAGAATAACGTGAAAAGCGGGTAATAGAAGTGTCTTAATGAGAGCGGAGTATCTTAACACAAGGTTCCCGGGTTCCCTCTGCTTACCTTGCTATATGCGTGATACAGTATGAAGATAAAAGAAATTTAATTAACAGAATTAATATAAAATCCATGGATTTTTATTAGACTTTATTGTTTGTGCTACATACATACATATAGAGTTTGAGGACATTATATTTTATAGCAAAAGTATTCGCAGTTCAAGTTTTATACGATTCTTCTCAGGTCTAAAGCATTAACTTTTAATTTTGTCTAAAATTATTTGACTATAAATGTATGTGACTAATATTTACCCTTGTCTTTACCCGTGTGGTCAAATTAAAATAACAAATAAAATACAGATGTGTATGTCACATAACTGTTCGTTATTTTAAAACAGTAGTTCCTGAGATTGTTACGTTCAACCATATATTAATTATATTTAACTTAAATAAAGACACATAAACCAATAGAACTTTTGAACGCTATGAAAAAATAAATCTTTAATTTATATATTGGATTATCTATGATAAATGTAAATAATAATAATTTATTTTGGTTTATAGTATTAGTATCAAAAATTATTTTATAAGGATATTTTATAAAATTATTATGGATATTTTTATAATAAATGAAATATTAGTTAAAGATATGCATATATTACAACGCATACCGTTCAAAATCATAGCGCATCTCCGCGAAGTTCACGGTCAGATCTGGTTGAACTTTATCTAATTTTTGTACGATATTCTGACTGACTTCACTTACCTTTTCAAACTCATTCTGTTCAGTCAGTCAGTCAGTCCTGCTCGTCACAATTTACTCGACACTTGTCACAGAAAACATCTTTGAACGCACAAAACACTGCCTAAGAATATATGAGAACAACATTTATCCACCAGGTTTGTATAAAGACTGGGGTATTGCCGATTTTGGCGTTTCATATCAAAATTTTTGGCCATACAAAAATGAATTCTAACAAATAGTCTTAAAACTCAATTTGCTGCATCAACTCTCTAGCTGAGAGAACCCTTAATTTTGGGTTAGGCAAATTCAACTTTATTTCTTCAGATTAAAGTATAGTTTACTAAAGCGTGTTGTCATAAAGATGTTATTCTATTAAGGTTAGCAAATTCGCTCCCCGATTGCCATGTTTTGCCAATGCGTAACATTTGACTCTGTTTGTGAGATATATCGGACTTTCCGTTAAATTTCAATACTTTTTTTAAAATAGTAAAGACTTCCCTTGAAAAACTTTAGGTTACTTTAGTATCATCATCAGTTTAATCACACACCTTTTCCTTTCCATAAAAAAAAGACCTCACCTTTTCCATAAAAAAAAGACAGACACTGCAATTTTCTTTATAATATGTACTTATGCATTCTGGCTAAATTTAAAATTATTTTCTATTTTTTAACTTGAAATATAATAAAATAAAAAATAATAATGATGTATTTTTTTTTAAAAAAAGTTGTTATATTAGAGGAAATTTTACACAGATTTATATAAACCAAATTTTTTTAGTTTGTCTCATAAAATTCGGTCGATTGATGAGGCCGTCGTGGCACAGAGGCACAGACACAAAAAATGTGATGTGTTGGTAATGGGTTTGATTTCGACGGAAATTGGGAAATAGAAGTGTCTTAATTGTAATTTGTGTCTTAATACTAGATTCCCAGGTTCCGTCTCTCTACCCTGCTATGTACGGGATACAGCGTGAAGTTAAATAAAATCTCATAAAAGGCCAAAGTTGCTTCACGCTGTAAAGATAAAATTACCTTAGATACATGATAACTCTAATTCGATTAACGTGATGTAATACAGCCTTTGAGAAGTGAATTATTCAACACAAAATAAATATATTTGAACTAATAGTTCCCAAGATAAGCGTGCTTACAAGTAAACTCTGTGACTGACTAGTCACATCTCTCAGTTATGTTCATTTTAAGGACAGATTGCAGGAATAAAAGGAATATAAAAAAAATGTCCATTTGACTGACGCGAGTAAATCCGTAATTAAAAACTGGTATAATATAGAGGATTTACATGCAATACGATTTTTAATGTCAAAGGGTTCTCTGCGGTTTTCTTTATCCTACGACTAGACTGTGGATTTTACTTTTCTTTTAACAAATGAAAACTCCTCAAACAAATGCATAAAAAATTTAAAATGAAAAAAAAATCTGTATTACTAGCGAGTGTAGAATCGAACCCACAACCTGCCTTACAGCCGCACGCTCATGTCCTTCTGTCACGACTGGCCTCTATTCACATATTCTACTATATATATAAAAATAAGTTCTTAATAAAACTAGCTTTAACTTAAAAGCTAAAGAAACCAGACGCTTGAAAGTACTTAGGTCTAGGGTCTCTACAGCTCTACCATAGAAAGCTTATAATTAGTAACGAATGGTACTTGACAGTTTGAACTTTAACTAGAAAATATAATTTCTATATTGAAACAATGATTTTTACTAAGGATTATGCTTAAACTAAAGAAATAATAAACACTTGAGTAATTTAGCTTCACGCTGTATCCCGCATATAGCAGGGAAGGTAGATATCACTTAGCAAGTTAATGTTAGAGTCAGTCGGGGAAATTAAATATTCAATTTCCCCGAGTGAGAATCGATCTCAAAAGCGTCGCGTTACAGTCACATGCTTGCTGCCATTGGGCCATGACGGCCTCAAGACGGATAATATTTTCAACAATAACATATTTCTACAATATAATCGAAGTATAAGTTTGTATGAAGCAAATACAGTCATTTTTAACACATATACTCGTATGTGTATATAAGCTTTCTCTTATAAGAGTACAAGTGCCTCCTAACAATGTCACGTACGGTTCTGAAAGGTTAAGAAACGTGTACAACTAGACTGTCGAATTTTATGTAATTTTAGATTCACGAACTAAAATTGTAAATAAAATAGTTTTTATTTTAGCATGGCGTATCAAGTGGCAGAACTCAACGCCGTGCTTTGCCTCGACACCAAAGCGAAGAAATGAAAATATAAATTTGAATAAATATTTCATTTCCTCGCTTCGGTAAGTAGACAAAGCGCGGCATCGAGTTCCACCAGTCGACACGCATTGTTTTAAAAATTGTAATAGTATTCCAAAAGGCTTGAAATACTATATATTTAATATATGATTATCGTATAATCGTCTTTTCTCAATACATACATTTGGTATTAAATAGATAATCGTATAATTCAAGCGCGCAAGCCGCTAATTTCAATATTTACATTCCCATGATTCAAAATTGAACCCAGTACCATCGCGTGTAGTATCAGAAGCTATTAAATTGAGCCATGATTCGTTAGTCGACTAAATTTTCAAGTACCAATTACAAAACAATTTTAAATTCAAGCCACTAACTTGAAACTTCTGGTTTACGATCTAGCTTATTTTGTGGGTGGTTGAGGCTATAAACTAAATATACTAAATTCTTAGAAGTCGGTAAATTTATAGAAGAAAATAGGAATACCCTTGGGTGTCACTCTATTTCCCTATTTTATCAAATGTTTACTCATTTTCTACAAACCACGTCTATATTCTTAAAGCTTTATCATCAGCCAGTGAGGCCAGTCGTGGCGCAGAGGTACAAAGTGTTACTGTATAACCGACTGGTTATGGGTTCTATCCTGACTCGAGGAGGTGGAATATTTATTTCAATTGATATTTCTATTTTTTCCCTCTGGTGTCGAGGCAAAAGCGCGGCGCTTACTTCCGCCACGAAACTAAACTAGATTCCTTCTGCCTACCCTGCTGTGTGCGGGATACAGCGTCGGGCAGATTTAATTATATTTTTGTATCAATTAAAAAATTAAATCATCTAGTAGAGTAAGTAGAGGGAACCTAGTTCAAAGACACTCCGTTTATCACAAACCATTGTGTCATATAATTTTAGTCAGAGGCTGTCCCGCTGCACAAATAGCGCCAAGCGATGGTTACATATTATGTTACGTATATACGTATGATTTAAGATATACGAGCTTCAAACAATAGGAAAATTTATTATTTTTATTTCCTTGCTCTAGTAACAATACTATAATAATATTAATATTTAGTTGAAGATATAATAGTCTTAATATTTAGTTGAAGATTCAATCTGCTAACCTGGTATATCCATGATACGCTTGAAGCTCAAAAAAGCTTCAGCCGTGTGGTGCCGGCTTAGAATAGGATCACCCTGGTACTGTCGGTGTCGTAAGAGGCGACTAAAGTACGTGTGGTAGAGTCACGTTGCCAGTAGTGGCAACACGCATGGGCAGACTCGACCGGATTTAATACCACCCCCGGCATTTTAAACCGGCGTGAAGTAGTGGTCCTTGCCACTGCGTTTCGCATTAGGTAATGCCGGGCCCCGGTGCCCTTCATCTCCACCTTAAAGGCTGGCAACGCACCTGTGGCTCCTCTGGTGTTGCATGGGGTCGTGGGCGGCGGTGATCACTTACCATCAGGTGACCTGAACGCTCGTTTGCCTTATCCTCTCCCATATAAAAATAAAAAAAAAAAAAAGAAATAAAAAGACAGAAAATAGAAAACAAAATGATTCAACACTAATCTCTCTCAGTTCACCCAATCATATTATTTTTTAATTATATATATATAATTAAAATATAATTATTATATTTTTTAATTATATATATAATATATAATTGAAAAATTGATTAACAATAAATCTGTCTATCACGTCCTCTTACTGTGTGGATAGCAAAAGTTTTATAAAACGTTGTTTGTGGAATCCATTCTGCTTCTCAGGAATAACACTTTTACGATGTAATAAAGTACTTGGAAATTCTTGACATATAGGGATCTACTCGTGTTATCACAATACTATAAATCTAGATATTATTGTCTTTGTGAGTGTGGACTTAAGTAGTGGTTTTTTAAATGATATAATGATATTGAATACATCAGAAGATTGTTACGGATATATTTTTTTTTAATTATCATAATTGGGGACGTTATCAGGTCAAACAAGACAAATCTTACTGTCACTTAGTTTTAAACTAAGTTGGTATTGAACTCTAGTTTTCTATATCTATCTTATCCCTATTCTATCCTTATAATATTATTTATATACAGTAGAAATTCGAAAATACGGAACCAATTCCATTATTACAAGTCGACATTGGCATTATTTTTACTATTCTGTTTGTTTGCGACTAGCTCGTGTTATTTTCTACTTGACAATTTATATGCTTTCCACTAGGGAAGATATTATCTTATGTTAAATATATTTGTATTTATTGAAATTGTATGTGTACTGCACCATTTCTGATGGTTATTGTTTTTAGCTTCTTTTAACTTCACGTTGTATCCCGCAAATGGCAGGGCGGGTAGATGGAACCTGGGAATTTAATGTTAAGACACTTCCGTTCCCCGCTTTCCGTCAAATTCTTAAGGCATTGCATGATGAGTGGCAAAATTCAAGGTTGCACTTTGCCTCGTTACTAGACCAACGAAATAAAAATATTAAATTGCCCAAAGTGGATATGAACCCAAGACCATCTCATTTACAGTCGAACGCATGTTCTTCTATGCCGATGCTTCTACATAACGTTTCGTTTTGTCTTACCAAATTGAAAAAAATAGAAAACAAAATCCCTCGAGTGGGAATCGAACTGAGCGCCGTCGCATTTACGTCCAAAAAGATAAAATATATGAGAACTTCTGCCCTAAGTCTTAAATATGTATAAAAACCAGCCCTACTGGTGTCTTTTGTTTGCCTTAATTATTCCTTAAGTCCTCGGGGAGATATTCTGCAGATCTACGTCAAGAATAAACCAAGTTGGTGAAAACAAATTTACTTTGTATGCTTAAATTTATAAAAAACTGTTTTTGAGTTTCAATATTTTTAAGTGGTCAGTTATTTTATTGAGGAAGACGAAAATACCCCAAAAAAATCGTTTAATAAACGTATAAAAATTATAACGTAGTGGGATTTCATACCGCGCCTTATAGAAATCGTCCAAGCATACCTTGGACGAATCGACGACTTCTTTAGAACTTTTTATTTTATATTAGTTATAATTATTTTCTTATTATAGAATTACGATGTAGCTTTCAAAAACAAATATTTAATGTTAATTTTATATATTTTATAACACAAGAAAATCAATTTTTTGTTTTACTTTCGAATTCTATTAGAAAATAAGAAAACTTACTAAAAGTTTACATACACGTAAGTCATTGACTCGCAAATGCCAAAGGCTAATAAAGTGTACAAACGATTGATAGACCGTTGTTTCTTTTACTTTATTGACTTGAAAAAGCTTTATTTATATAGATTATCTTATGTTCAAGTGTTCGTTAGTCCGAGGTTCGATAACCAGGTAGAGTATTTTAAGATATTTTAAAGGCATTTCAGAAAGAAAATCACATAATATCATTTAATATATGGCAGAGTAACAATAGAAAGTACAAAATTAATTTATGATCTTAAGATATATTCACTATACTTAGAAATTACCTGAAATCAATACAATGCATCCTTAGCCACGGAACTTAACACCGTGCTTTGTCTTATTAAGGCGGGGAAATATTTACCCGATTATAATTCGAACTTATAACCATCGCTTTTACAATTTAAATTTATCCTACTGCGTCATGAACGTCTTTATCTATTCATGGCGATGATATCTAACGTAAAGTTTTGGAATCAAAACTAAGGTTAGAACTAGCGTGGGTTAAGCAAAAGATTCCCTACAGATAAAATAAAGTTAATAAGGCTTAGTTTATACGCTCTACACGTTAGTATTATGTGTATGCCGCGAATATATGTATTTGCATCGAAAGCATAGGGGAAACAGTGTTACAGGCACAGGGTGTGACTAAGACATTCACTCGACCGGTGTAAGTTTGATTTCCACTCAAAAATAATTATCTTCATTTGCCATGCTCTAATAACCGGACAGAAAACGGTGTTGAGTTCCACCACTTATCGAAAGTTAGACGGAAACTAGAGATCGCTGTGTCTTGGGAGATGCTATAAATTAACGTACCTGATAGCACAGCTAGTACCGTCTTCATCGTCTTCCCTCTTTCTCCTTTTTCTTCGTATGTATAAATAAGCAGCCACGGCGAACAACGCCGCGGCAGCTCCAAGGCTTAGCAGAGATATTAACACCACATCACGAGTCTTCATTTTGATCTGAAAATAATATTATTCATTATTTTCTTAAAAAGATATTACATTACTCAATTATATCTACGTATTAACAGGTTTATAAAGAGGTTATCAGCTTCATACAATATATTAAATATTGTTGAAATTCGATAACATTACAATTTGATAATCTATTTAGTATTACAAGTAAGCTGAAAATTTAAAATGTATATTTGTTTGTATACAAATTCTCGAAAACTAAAAGATAAAGTTAAATAAAGTATATTTTAACGGAGAGCGGAGAGTTGCATTTACATTTGATGCTCTGTTCTCTACGACTATCACGCTAGGTATAAAGCGGGAAACTAAAAAAAATACTATCTGGAAAGCAATATTAGATCCATATAAAACAGAATAGCAGATATTATCTACAGTTCTATAATACAATAAATGAAATGTATTGAGAAAATTTATGACCATTTCTATAGAATTTCTCTCCACAAGGATTTCCTGTAAGTTTCAACTACAAATTCTAGGGAGCGTGCAATGAACAAAACGGGAATGCAATAACGTGTTGCCTTTATAGTAGTCGTGCCGTACTAAATTCTACGTATTTAAATTATAAAATTTCGTATTTAAATTCTAGAATATTAATTAAACAAAGCGCGGTGTTGAGTTCCATCCTTCAACACGCAATGTCACATAAATTGGGCCGTGGGTGTAGAATGGAGAGTATAAATATTATTTTTACCTTTTATTTAAATTTGAAGATGTGTAGAGAACTTAGGAACGAGACACTCCGTCCTTATTTTGATTATGAAATTCGAAATATATAATATGACGTTTAATTTTATTTAGTTTTCGCCCAATTCTAGAGGCGTGTGAGTGGCAAAACTTCACCACGCTTCGTTACAATAGTGCGAGGAAATGAAAATATTAAATATTTCATTCCCCCGACTAGAAATCGAACCGTATCGCTTACATTCTCACGTTGCACCGCCGTCCTCAATATAAAAATATATTTTACATCATATTAATGAAATTGCAACCCGCAATATAACGTGCATCACGATACAGCGTGTACAAAAATATGAGCTTTTTTACTGTGAAATTTTATATTAGCCGTCGTGGCGCAGCTGCACAAAGGTGTGATTCTAACGCAACGGTTGTGGGTTCGATCCCCAAGAAATTAAATATTTATTTTCGTTAATATTACCAATCCGCATTCCGCTCTGGTGTCGAGTAAATTATGCAGAAAGTGGAGTACGAAGTGTATTAACACTAAGCTCCCTCTGCGTACCCTGGTATATGCGGGATTTAGGATGAATAAAAAAAATACGCAATTTATATAATATATATATATTATTACGCTATGATATCCTCTTGAATGGAAATATATTTAAATTGTGTATAATGTATTGATGAAATGGGTACAAATAATATATATTATATTTTATTTTCACGCTTTAACGCATTGCGGCGTAAGCCTGGATAAGCTCAGAATATATTTCACAAAACAATTTGTTTCTATGGAGATTCTTTCAGATAAGTTTTTTTAATAACGGTCTTTATTCTATTTTTTGCCTTATAGGCAGGAAAAAAATAAAAATATTGTTCTGATACTCTTGAAATGAGATTGGTCATAGAATCGCTATGCTTTTTTGATGATTGGTGTTAAATCACTATCTTTTCTGGTTTGCTTATTTTAAGTTTCGTCATGTATCCCGCATATAGCAGCGTAGGCAGAAGAAAATTAGTGTTAACGCACTCCGTTCCCCTGGACGCCCAATTTGGATATATTGCGGTTTGTGTGGCAAAACTGCTTGCTACCAGAGCGAAGATATGAAAATAATTCATTCCTCCGAGAAGGAATCGAACGCATAATTGTCGCAAACACTGCGCCGCTACGCCATGCGACCTCATCTACTTTATATTATCATTTTCAAATTATATTTATGCTATATTACTATAAGCTTTACTTTGTTATTTTAAGCTTCTAAGGTGATACATCTCGCATACAGCAGGCGGATTAAAGGCAGAATACGCGGAGCTAAGCTGGATTTACCACAAAGATTTTTGTTTACGTGAGTTGAATTTAACGGGATTTTAATACTAAAATTATATTTGAAATATTCTGATTATATATTTTTTTACTTATTAAATTATATAGTGGGGAACGGAGTGTCTTAACACGAGATTCCCTCTGCCTACCCTGCTGTGCACGGGGTACAGCGTGAAGCTGATACTATAAGATTGAATAGTTTGTTTGCTTGAATGTGTTAATCTCAGGAACTATTTGTTGTAATAGATATTTTTTAGTTTATTAATAAAAAATATTTTTTTTTTCAAGCCAAAGCGCGGAATTAAGCTCCGCCGCTCCGTTGGAAAATAATAGGAATCAAGCCCATTGAATCATATAATACATATTGCAAGTTTATGATGAACTCCAAATACGGGAGACTAAGCCAAATTTATCGTACTTAGATTATCAGCACGAGGTGAAACTTAAAGCGAATTAATGCTTTCGAGATCCTATTTAAACATAAAGCGTAGCTTAGGTGCTTTATGTTGACAGTATATTACCGTACTGGTGACGGTTGTGGGTTCAATCCCCATCAAAGAGAGAGTTTTGTGGTTTTTTTCTCCCAACACTCAATGCTTCGGAATCAGATGCAAAGTGGAGAACGGAGTGACTTAACTCTGGGACCTCTCTGCCTATTCTGTTATGTAGAATAAAGTGAAAGTTAAAAAAAATGTTTTGTAGGTACAAGATTTTATACAAGATATACAAGATTTTTTATCTTGTAGAGGGTCAAAGATTTTCTAACGAAATGTAGCGGAAGTTTAAGTGATACCTGAAATTTGGCAAAATTCCATACTATTTAGATATTTATAATAATAATATAGTCCTTATCGCGTTGTAATAGGTGCTATATTCGTGTCCTTTTGTATAACTTTAAAATAAATTATCGTGTATTTGGCTTTGGTATGTTTGGTAAAGGTACCTCAGTTATTTTCAGTATAATTTTTCAGCATCATTCTGTGTCTTGCATATAACAAGGAAGATAGAAAGAATCTAGTGTTAAAACACTCCGTTCCCCGAATTGTGCTATGCCTTACAAGCTTTGCAAATTATTCAAAATAAATTAATAAAACTCCTTTTCCAGTTTAATCCATTAACATCTACAAATAAAATATATAATAAAAGTAATTCTTTTAATATTCGTCAGCTATATCAATCAATATAATACATGTATTTTTATTTATAAAATTTTACAAAACAACTTACAATCGGAGCTATGTTTTCTTCTACCACATAGAAGTGCAAAAAATTGATACATACCAAAAACGAGAACGAATTGTGGCAAAAAATTATTACTATTTTTTATGAAGGAGCACAAATTTACAATAAAAAAAAATACACAAATATTTATCTTCAGATATAAAAACATCTAATAATGTTTATAATTTTAAAACTAAATTAAAGGAATATCTAACGAAAATAAAATAGAATCCGACCCTGTATTGTAGCTTTTCAAATGTGGGTAAACGTAACTTTAACAAAGCGATAATGATTAAAGCTCATATTACAAAATTATTTAATTATACCCACTCTCTCGCTCACACGTGTGTGTACTGTTGGTTGAATATTTGATATTGTATTCTTTCTGTTATTTACAATGTTCTGCTTAGTCCAACGCTCACGTTCATTAATATGTTAAGTACATATTAATGAAGATATTAAGATAAATCTGTATTATCTATAAGTGAAATGTAATTTCTTTTGGGAAATAAATAACCTCGTTAACCACAATTATCAGTTATTTCCGTTATTTTTATATAAAAAAAAATGATAGGGACTAAGTTCTCTGTGACAGACAGAAAGACAGACAAATAGACAGACAACCAGATATAATGTATATAATGAACTATACATTATATCTGGTATAGGATTCCATATCCTAAAAAATATGGAAACATTTAAAATGGAACCTAATGGAGTCCCAGGCAACACGTCCAAGAGCTGTAGCTATCCGAACGAAACGTGCACGTCGTTTGTCAATTTTATTTGGTTGACCCGTTTGATAAACGAAGGTCTTTCCGATTTCGATAAAAGAAATAATTTATTGACTATATCGAGGCATCACTGGGATGTGCCTGGCTGGCAGTGATTGTGGGTTCGATCCTGACTTGGGGAACAGATTATATTTTCATTACTTTTATACATCGACGGCGATAATTAATTATGTTTATTTATTACGATGCTGGATAGTATGTTTCTTTAAATACGCAAATCTTCAAAACTACTGGTTCGAATCAAAATATATTTTTTCATTAAATAGTCTATTTCTCGAAAGTTTTTTTTTTTTTAAACGTGAGGAAATCCTGTTATGGATACCGGCCCGAGTGGGGACTCGAGAGAGTTCCCGTAACTCTCCTACCCTTTGGTGAGAATTAACTCACACACAAAATTGATTGTGTTCCACTACTAATTTTTTTTAGCAGAGTTTCCAATTAAGATACTCCCGATGCCCACTTTCCACCGAATTGTGGAGGCATTGCGGGTCGAGTAGTGGAAATCTACGTCACACTTTGCTTCGCCACAAGAAAAAGGAAAAAATTAATAAATATTTAACTTCGTCGAATGGGAATCACTGGTAATCATTGCACAGCGATTTAAGGACCAAAATCACAGTTATGGATTCGATTCTCATTCGCGGCAAGGAAATAATTTCTGACTGATTACCTATGAACTTACTTATTTACCTAATTGTCACAATCTATTTACCCCCACTACAACCTGATGCCTGACGATCAAAACAAATAACAATTTGAGACTCGTTTTAATATTTAAATTTATTCCCGGCGTCTCGACAAATGTACGCTGAAATTCTCGACGAATTTAAATGAACCGAAAATAAAGGACGATTCGGTCAATTTGGGAGCCACTACTGGCTATTATGTGAAAAGCCGGGAATTACAAGGCTCTTTATAATTCTATGAAGCGTAAGTATTGGGTGCATGCCAGAGATACACGATTTTCCTTTTTTAGTACAGGTAGAATTTTTTAATTTTATGCTTGTATTGTTTAGCGTGGTGGACGTAGAAAACTAGGTGGTAGGTAATTTCTCCACTTTTCTCCCGAATTTCAAATATTGCATGGTTGATAATTGAGTTGTGGCACTCAACACTAAAGTTGCTTTGAAGTGAAGAACCTAGTGTTGGGACACTCTGTTTCACACATCGCACCCAATTACATATTGGGTGGGGGAATGCTAATTATTTAATTTTACTTTAGCTGAAAAAAAAGCAAATAGTCGAACTGAGAAGTTCGACATTTTCAAAATTGAATAAATATATATGTATATTACTCTATTAGTCAAACCCATAAATCTACCCATAAAACCTATAAATCTAGTCTTTTTTGTTTCAAAATTATCTTTATACAAGAAACGTCCGATCCGAGATAGCTCCCATGAATACTAATATATTTGAAAATATTTCACCGTATTTTAGGTCCTAAGCTAATTACTTTAAGGTAAATTATACCCTAAAGTGTCTTCTGATAGGGATTTAACGAAATTGCCTGCAAATTGATCCCGTCCGCTTCTCCGATAGATGTGGGGAGAATTCTAAATAAATGTAATTATTAGCACTTACGTCTCTAGTGTGTGAGACGATCCTGGAATACCGTATTGATGCAGAATTCAGTCTTTTCACTAAACTTATTAGCGCTAGTTACAATTTTGTTAAGAACACTATTTTTTTCTACTCTCTGATGTCGTAACGTAGGGGCACAAGCGTGTAACTGTAAAGCTATGGTTGTGGATTCGATTCCCACTTGGGGGAATTCATTGTTAGTTATTAATATTTTCATTTTGACAATTGTTAAAAACACATAAAACATTGTTTTGTCGACAGCGACAAACTAAACAATAGCAATATAACGTATTGTTTTCAGCGCAATTGTCTAAGCAAAGAACAAACATCAAAAACCAATATACATATATAAATATACACATGTATGTATGTACGATGATACGAGTATATGTAACGGAGCAGCGAAGAATCAAAACTTCCGGAGAATGGAAACGTATGCCACAAATTCGGAGGGCGCGAGCTCTGAAGGTCGATCGACCGGTGTGTGTTTAAGCTCAGGATAGCATTCGACCAAGTGAAATAATATATAATATATTTAAATATGGCCTTTTAAATGACAGCGACTAATACTTTATTTATTGATTTTTTAGATTGGCTTCGAGATGAAAACAAAGAACGAAGCGACACATGGGAAAGAATGTGAAGCTGAAACAAGAATAAGATAATAACATACAATTTTTTTTTAGTAGTTTTTATATAATTATATATTATTAGCAAACTCGTGTATGAACATGTATGTGAAAAAATTTATAAAAGTATGTGAGACGTGTTGTCGTTAGGTGATACATATCACTTATTGCAATTGCGTAGAAGTCTCTTTCCGAATAATTAAGTAAAATATAAAATACAGATATGTTTTTATCTTGTTTTTAAAACGCTAATCGCTTCCGACTTCTAACAATACAATTAATTTGATTTTGCTATGTTCTTTATGATAAATAAAAAAATGGAAAACGAATTTATATTTACGAAGTTTTATGAAGGTAATGAAAAAATAATAACAATATTAACGTCGCAACCAGTTGCATTCCTATCTATATAATAATATACATTAACCACTATAGACAAATAAATAGTTTAATACTTCAAAAAGACGAATGCAACGATCAAACTCGATATGTTTACTAGTACGCAGGCCAAAGTTCAGCCATTTTTCACGTCCATCATCAGAACAGCTCGGTCGCACAATAATTAGAAATGCCTGTAATTCAAATTATTAGATTTTATTTATTATTTACAGTTCGACCTAACAAAATCATATTAAAGAAACCATTTTATTAACAACAAACAAACTGCGTGTTAAAAATAATACCATTCCAGCACACTTGCCCATTCAAAGCTACCTTCTCATACAAGTGACACGGAGGCTCTGTCGACTTACAATCTGTGAATAACTAACTCGATGCGGTTGTACCAATTAGGGTTACGAGTACGACCGTTATCTTTATTTCTATGGAAAATCTTTTATTATATTTATTTTTCTATATATTTATATTTGTACCAGTGTATGCAGAGGGAACCTAGTGTTAAGACGCTCCATTTTCTTTCAAGATTTCGCGTGTTGAGTTATAGGATTCAATTCCATGTGCTTTATTATGTTATCAAAGCGAGGAAAAGAAAATAATTAATTCCCGTGGTGGTAAATCGTGTCCACAACGGTCGCGTTACATGATTTTTCACTGCGTTACCACGACCTACAACCTATTTACCTATTTTTATAGAAAGTCTTTGACTACATTTAGGTGTTTGATAGTATATATCAATTGTCTCTTGCGTCTGAAAGCTATGTAATGGGTTTTAATTCTGGTTAGAGTAAATATTGTAAACTAAATGTATTAAATGCGGGCGAAAAGTATGAAATGAAATGGAGTGACTGACAGAGAGAGATTCTCTCTGTTTATCTTCTTCTATGCGGGATGCAGTTTGAAGCAGAAAAAATTAATGCCATCATAGCGAAGTTGAGCCGTGTGTCACACGACAATTGTGGATTTGAGTTCCAATCAGAATAAGGTTAAAAGTGTAAAAAAAAACTTCTTCTAAATGAGTTGAACAAAAAGCCATTAAAAATAATGCCTCAAAATTGATAAAATTTCGAAAAACTAGATAATTTTGTAATACAAAGTATAATGATAATTACATTTTTTTATTACAACCTTGAATATTGAAGATGGCAGAACCAGTCACGAATCACTGAGTTTGACGTAAATATCGATTATTTAATTAACAAGTATAACTTTTTACATAAAGTATCATTCTAAACTATGTAACTGCTATGACATTATAGATAATAAATTATTATGTATTTTACGTTTGTTCATATTTAACTAAGTAATCATATAAGTAGAGAAATCTAAATAAAAATATTTATTTAATTTAAAACTTTAACGTTTTTGATCGGGGCATTAAATATTTCCTCCAAGTGAGAATTGAACTCAAAACCATCTTGTTTACAGTCAAACGTGAGGGCCCGCGCAATGACTGACCTCAAATACTTTTGTTGCATCGTCAATACCCTCTCTATACATTTAAATTTCGATAGTCAGCAAGCAAACCGAAAAGAGAATCTCCAGAGAAATTCCACAAAATATGTTACACAACGGTTGAAGCTATTAGACGTAGAATTCTTATTTTTCATCAAAATAATTTACAAAAGAATTGTAGATCTTGAAAAGTTCTATAAATTGTTCTATAATATAATATCTAGCCAAGTTAAAATTACTGGGAGCACTTAATGTGTAATATTATTTGTGATTCGTATCAAGAAATAAAAAATAATCGTCTCTATGAACGTTAAATCATAGAATATAGGAAAATATAATGAATTTAGTATTTCCAATGTAATATTGATGAATAGTAGTTAAATATAGGTGCCAAGTTCCGTGTTCGGGATATAATCGAAAGCAATCAAAAGTCAATCAATGAATAATACATATAATTCAAATAAGCTTATCTATGTTTTTTTTTATTTTACGCATTGTTTCACATTCTAAGATAAGTCCAACCCGTACTCCTTTTTCTACCTGAATTCTAGACTCTGATCTGAGTGTCAGAACTCAACACCGCGTTTTGTCTTATTGAGGCGGAGATGAGAAAATAGTTTTAAGAGAACCACTGAGCCGCGATGGCCACAAATATATTATCGTATATGTACATATAATACGTAAACATATATAATGCCACAAAATGACATAAGGGAATACCATCAATATCTCAGCCCAATTGCGGTACATTTCATATCAAACGCAACGCTATATGAATATTTGAGCTATGAAATTATTGTATAGCGGTTTGTGACTCAAAACGGAGGTTGCGGTATAAGTAAAGTAGTACTTATTTGTAAGCGCGAAGGTTGTGAGATCGATTCTCACTCGAGGGGATAAGTTATTTAGCTCTACATAGATTTAGATACATAGAATTAGATAGTGTACAACTTTCGTTGGTATTTTCAGTGAAATATAATTCAAACAACGTAATGGTTTTGGTCTTTGGTTGATGATGATGATGATGATGAGCGAGAGAAGATATTTAAGAAGTTGAAGGCTATTTACTCAAAGATTGAAGTACATAGTGATGCCAAACAGTATGAGGTGAATACTCCACCAGTGGTGAACCACACAGTGGTGAAGTGGTGATAAAGAAGATATGTCATAAAGTGGAACTAAACCTTCTGAAAGTGGTTCGCTATGTTTGTCTAGTTATATTGTCACGCAAGAGCGTCAAATTCTCAAGATGCAGAAAAAATCATCGTTGGATTGCCACTAAATTTAGATTTACTACATTATAGATATAATAATAATTTATTTTTTTCAATATTTACATGATAAAATATAAAACTTAAACTACTAAATACTTAAGTTTTATAAAGTAAGAAGTACCCAGTTTAGTTATATGTTTACTTATAAAATATAAATAAATAGTAATATGTATTATTTATATAGTTTATTGATGCATAAAATATATAAGGATATAAAATCATCCATTATCTGTATATATGTATAAACGTAATCCAAAGTTAGTTGACGTATCTTTATTTTACAGTGAAATTTATCTATGTAAGGTTTAATATTTTATTTAGTAATCTTATGCTACCAAATTTATATTTGTATCATATATTTTTATTCTGTAGTTAATGGTTATTTAGGATACTCTAACTACAGTCTCCGCCCACCCGGCGTTACATGCTAATCAAGTGGCGAAAATCAACGCTGTACTTTGTTTAATGGGAGCGTTAAAACGAAAATACTTTTTACTATCAACTATTATTTTTTTTCACCGATTTCTAGAGGCTTTGCGTATTAAGAATTTCCTCGAGTGGGAATCAAACCCATAACCAGTCGGATTCATAGTGATATTGTGCACTTGCGCCACGACTGGCCTCTAAAATGTCGTAATTAAAATTAAAATCATAAATAATTAACAAAATAAATGAAATTAATAAACTACCTCTACATTTAATGCTCATGTCCGTTTTAATTTGTAATGTCACCGGTGTTATTATACAAAGGAATTGGGTCAATGAAGTGATTGCATACACAGCCTCTCACTCATTTACGATTTATATGATTGCGTCTGTAAATACGACGGTTGTGGCTTCTATTCCCACTTGAGGAAATGAAATATATTATAATATAATATGGCTAAAAACAATTAAATAAATAAAACATTCATCTTCGAAATAAAGAGAATATAGTAGCAAATAATTTTTTTTTAGTATTGTTGAAGTGAGTGACAGAAAGAATGAATTTTCCGCGTGGGATTCGAACCCACAACTATCATGACTACGCTAAGCATCGTATACATATGTATATGTATATTATATTTTTTACAGTAGGCGTAACAACAACGAAGTGACCGTTCAATTTTCAATAACGTTAATGGAATGTCCGAAATGTATAGAATTGGCATGAGTGAGGTCGCGTGGCTTCTCGATGAGAAGCGTCGTAGCCGTACGTTTAAGGCTTTTATTTGATGGTTATGGCAACAGCATTCCATTGTTAGTTCGCTTTTTTTTTCTTTTTAAGTTTTTTTCTGATTTCATGTATGCCTATGTCTTTCTAAGTATTATATTATATTACCGCATATAGCAGGGTAACCAGAGGAAACCTAGTGTTAATACACTCAATTCTCCACGTTCTGTCCTTCCCTGTTCTGTACCTTTGTTACCTCAAAATAGTAAAATGGAAATAATTTGAATATAACCATTCCGCTGAGGGTGAATCGAATTCACGACCATTGCATTAAATAATAATACAGTACTATAAATTAAGCGTCAATTGTTTAAGTTAACAAAAGACAACTTTGAAGAAACAGAGCTTTAAGAAAAAGCTACCAAAAATATAGAACAAAAGTCAATATTAACGTTCAGTTCAAAAGAGCTTTGACGAGAAAGTCCAGCATGTCTCAGATAACTAGTAAAACGTTTTAAGTGAATAGATAATAATATATCAACTCCTTTTTTTGTGCGAAAATTTTTAATTTAAATTATTTTATATATAATAGGGAACTGAGGCCGTCGTAGCGTAGCGACCTAAGATTGTGACTGTAATGCGATGATTGTGGGTGGGTATAAATGTAAATATTTATTTACATTTATATAATTTGGCAAAAAATGGACAGAGTGTCTTAACACTAGGTAGTCAGTCACAGCTAGAGAGAACGTAGCATCAAACCCTACAATCTGCATACTTCTTTCGCCTCGTTCACTGTCATCAATTTATTCATAAATAACCTCCGGACCCTCGACGACCCTCATGTGTTTTACGTGACCTTCTTACAGTATCATCAATTCTGTTCTTGAATGTCACCCAATTTCTCTTACTTCATTAATCTTTTTTCAAATTCCATTCCATTTTTATTATATATTTTTTTACTTTTACACTTTATTTTATAACGCTGTACACTTTCAAATCAAAAATATTGTTTTTGAATATACTCTTCTATGTATGTTCTTGTAAATCAAGGGATAAAATTTATATAATGTTATAGTTATTTACGCACGAAATATAAAATAAGACTGTTTGTCCAAACACAAGTAAGAAACATAAAATAAAACTTAAGGATTAACTCACCCTATCAGAACAAAACTTTAACCTGCCATTTTTCAGAGACACGAAGGCAAATATAATAAAAAAGAAATATAAAGTTATATAGAATACAAATTTTCAATTCGCATTCATATAAGTGTTATAGTAATTGAAGGGACGGTCAAATTCTCGCTTCAATTGGGCGTCTAAATGTATGGCGGTTGTCTGGTACCACTTATCTTGTGAATTACTTAAGCCCTGCAATCTACGCTATCATAGTAAGGCTTTGAGAGCTTTCTTCAAGTAATTCCTGCGAATGGCGCCTTCAATTTAAATAAATTCTTCAGCTTTTATCTGACATCCCAAACAACTTTAAGAATATTTTTTAATAAATAATATTTTGGCGCGTGATATGTAGAATCGTCTCTAGTTGTAAATAAGATATTAAGATATTTGCAGATAGAAACCTATTTAGATAACTGGAGGGTCGTCAACACTGCATTGTCATAACTCGGAGCTCTTTCGAAGAAAAGCCAAGAGCGCGTCCTATCTTCCTCTCCACTATGGACTGTGGCTGCAAGAGTCTTACTGTACTCTCAGGGACATTTGTGTGTAATCTTTCTAAAGGTACTTGTTACGCTTGTTTATATTAAGATTGTATTAAAATCATGATTTGTGATGTTGATGGATTTGTGAGACCAATCAAAATAAGTCGTTCAGAGTTCAGAGGACACCACACACCCGAATAGTAGTCCGAATTGAAAAAATATTTATGTATTTGATAGTCCATTTGTGGGACAAGGCTCTACAGGCTATGTTCCATCATTTTACTACATAATATAATAATAAATATTAGAAGATGCCAATTTACTTTGGCCTTTTTCAAAATTTTATAACAACATTTTCCTCGATGAACAACTCGAATCTAATTATTATATTTTAAAAAAATATTTGTATATTAGATTTGCACCCACTTTAGTTCGTTAGAAGTGCTCTTAAAACTAATTATTATAAAAATGTAAACAAAAACAGAGCAAATCGCTTCTAACAAGGACTTGTTGAGAGTTAATTAACCGTTCTTGAGGCCATCATGGCGCAGTGGGGAGGCATCTAATTGGATGGTAGTGGGTACTATTCAGGTATAGTGTTTTTTGATTTCCTCGCTTTGCATAAGATAAAGACGCTATTGAGTTCTGCAACTCAACACGCATTGTATAAAAAAGTGTGGGCAAGTTACTGACAGACAATCCACATACTACTAGTACTAATGCCGGGTGATGCCCAAAAAATTTTACTAACAAAAAACAGAAGTTTCCATTTCAAAGTTTCATGAGGATGAAATAGCGGGCGACAGCTAGTATAAAATAAAAGAAAGAATTGCCTTTAACAACTTTTGTACTTATTAAGAGTTTATTTGCCGTCATTTCCCGCTCGGGACAAACGCGATTAGAGGTCACCATCTGCAATTACATGAAAATAACTTTCTACGGTTTTCTTTGTAATTATAGAGATTGTATAGTTTAGAAGAACATGTGGTTACTTCAACCTTATCATTTAATTTTAGGTTAATGTTCTTTAAATATTTATAATAATTATGTGAATTCAATAGACAAAATACACAGAAAGGTTGAGTGTCTCAGCACATGACTAGCGTTATCCAATAAAACTTGAAGAAAAATAATTAAATTTTAATAATTATTACTTCATGGTGGGGAAAAAAATAGATTGTCTCAATAATAGGTTCCCAAGTGATCCAACCAAGTGAATAAGAAATCATTGATAAAAATTACATATTTTTATAAATTAGAATGAATACTATTACTAAATTATAATAATTATAGCGTATAATAGAGACCGTCGTAGCGTAGTGGCACAAGGGTGACGACCGTAAACGCGACGGTTAAGGGTTCGATTCCTACTCGAGGAGGTGACATATTTCTTTACGTTTATATTTCCATTTTTCTTCGCTCCAGTGTCGAGGCTGTATATATTAATTATTCGTCTTTTATTCGTGCTAGCAGATTTATCAGGTCAAAATATTAAAAAAAATATTTATATAACACTCCTCACTCTCTTCCTCTAAACAGAATATTGATTTTATTATAAAAATATATATAAAAAAAACTATATTTTACCTAAAGTAAAGATCCAATCAAATCATTCAATTTCAAAAGCAAACAATAGTAGATAGCTGTGATGAGATATACTCGTATATATATTTGTTTTTATTTAATTCATGTATCTATAAACCGAGGTTCCCTCTGCCTACCCTGCTGTGTGCGGGATACAGGGTGAAGCTGAAACTGAGTATCTATAAGGTTCAGTATAGGATTGAACTGAAAAATCATAAGAAAATACAATACATTTTGCTCAACTTGCTTTGCCTTTTTCAATTTTTTCTAAATTACTAGCTACATAATACTTATTTTTAATCTGTTAGCAGTAGTAGCAGTGGCACAGCGTATGATTGTCAGTATGACGATCTTGGGTTCGATTCCCGCTGGGGGAAGAGAATTATTTTTCTCTCTCTCTCTCTCACCAGTAAAACCGATAATCGGAGGTTTTTTCCGCCCCTTAACACACTATATTCCAACAATAAAGTGGCAAGAAAAATAATATTTGGAAGCTGTTTTTATTTATTTAGAGTTAGGCCTCGTCCTCGGGAGAACCTCGTCTTAAGACACTCCGTTCCCCACTTTCTACCAAATTCTGGACAAATTGCATGTTGAGTGGCTGAACTCAACGCCATGCTTTGCCTTCCACACCAGAGTGAACAAATGGAAATATAAACGTAAATAAATATTTCGCTTCCTTCGGTGGGGATCGAACCCACAACCGTCGCGTTACAGTCACATCCTTGTGCCTTTATTAAGATATTACTTATTAATTAAAATAATATATTCCTAAATATCCTTTCAATTTAAGTTTCATAGTAATTTCGTTCGAGCTATTCCTGATGTAAGGACAGCATGGCCAATTCGTACGTGGCCACCCGATATCCGCAATGCAGGATGCGTGAAATTTATACAAGTGGAACGTTCTGCGTTAATTTTAACTGTGAATTGTTTTTAACTGTATGTTTAAATAATTTTTTGGAGTCTGTACAATAATTTAGATTTAGAAGCCACTCATGGCGCAGACAGCACAGGTTAAGGGTTCGGTTCCTACTCGAAGAAGTTAAATATTTAATATTTTCATTTGCTCGCACTGATAACGCGGCAAAACGCGGCGTTCACTTCCACCAATCAAGCTGAAGTTAGCTGTTTAACTTTTTTTAAAGAAATTTTAAGAAGATAATATACACAAATGACTGTCCTGTCGTTCTGTTTAGTCGTCGCCTACCTTGTGACGGTGACCTTCTGTGGACAATTACAAATGATAAAAAATGGATCTTGGCTGATGCGTTATATTGAAATAGGATCAAAAAAAACAAAGTAAAAAGAAATATATTATAATAGAAATTTAAACGTTTATATAATAACATTAATGAAATAATAATTGAAAAATTTCATACATCTCCCCGTTTAGTTACTGTAGCAATGTTACGCCTTTTAATTTATGGCTGTAATTAAACTCCAAGTCACAAAGAATGTCAACGTTAAGTCACATATGTGTATACTTTAATACTTTAAGCTTTTATTATGCTATACTGTTAATAAAAAATAACATCTTCACGCTTTTCCCGCATTATACATATAGATTATAGAGATCTAACCTAATGTTAACACGAGATTCCATCTATCAGACCCACTTCGCACGTAGAGGCACAGACGTACCACTGCACGGTAGTGGGTTCAATAATCACTCGGGATTAAATATAATATTGACTTTCCTCGCTTTAGTAACGAAAGTTTCTTAATGGAAATGGAGTGTCTTGACACTAGGTTTCCATATTGCCTCTGCACACCCATTCTATCTGCAGGATACAGCGTGAGAGTAGTTAAAAAGATACCACTACAATTAATTCCGATAGATGTTTTATCTTATACATAAGCCATTCTTCTAGAAGATTGATGCTGTGGTAGCGCTATGCCTTTAGGTAGATATTTGGATACAACGATGGTTATACAAATTGATCTATAAATTAAACGAAACTGTCTTAACGCGAGGTATAGAGGTAGGATGGACCTGTATACGTATATCTTGTACTTATATAGATACAGACTTTAATCTGTATCCCGCAAGTAGCAGTGTAAATATACCCTTTATATTTGAGATTTTGCGTGTTGAATGGCGTACTCAATGCCGTCGTTTGTCTTCATACCAGAAGGTGGCCATAAATATAATGAATTCACTCGAATGGGAATCGAATCCACAGTCACGTTTATATTAAGGCACTGCTCCACTCACATACGATAGCCTCACAATTAAATATACATACATACCTCTGAACAAAAATATATTTTTTAATAGAACTCGCTGTATTCCGCCCATTGCGGGGTTGGCAGATGGAATGTGGAAACCTTATATTAAGACACTCCGTTTCTATTAAGACACTTCCGTTACCCATAGAATGTTCCATCGTCGCGTTCAAAATAATTTAAACGTAACTAAAATCCCTAAGTCATTATTGCGAGCCATTATAACTTTTGAACTTTCAGCACTGTCCTAATTAAGGGGGATGTAATCGCCGCGTTACCGTGCCCTTTAATTAGTGATACTTTGATGTTAACGGAACCTCGATTTTGAACACGAAATTATTTAAAAAAAATCGGAAATCAGAATATTTTTTTGGCTTTCAATGTTTACATTTTTGATAGAATGAAACCTATTTGGAAAGGTGCAAAAATCTAAACGGAGAAGAGCACGGACAGGTTTTAATGTTGTTTCCCTGTGCCGCGAAGACCTTATCTATTTACCATCCAACACGCACTTTTTACTTAAACAGTAAAGTAAGAATGGAGATATTTATCCCTAGATACATAAAGTGAATTGAAATAACTATTTAATAACTTTTTGAAGAGCTTCTATTATTTTTGCGTAGGTAGGAGGTAATCTTATAACCAGTATTGTAAAAGATTTGGCTAATAAATAAAAAATCAGCAAGGAACTGGTGAACACCCTCAGAGTATCAACAAAATTCATTTTTAATTCATAATAATCAAAATTTCATTCATTCATTCATTCATTTTTATTCATAATAATCAAAAGCAAAATTAATATAGAACTTCCTATCTTTAAGAAGCTTTAAAACGTATTTTCTAGACATTACACACTATATAAATTACAAATACCGCTGAAATCCACAACAAAATCATCTCAATCCGTTCAAAAACAAAAAACAAGACGTCTCCACCATACAAATTGTTAAGATTTACGTAGCACTACGTTAACCAATCAGAGACGTTGGCCTGTATCGCACTATAGAAGTTTTTTTTATTCACGAAGTATAAATACATGCCCGACACACATGTCAGAGGGAAGTCCTAGGCTACTCGGTAAGCCGGTTGTGGCGGAGGGCCAGTGAAAGCCTCCGTTCATCTGAATATGTCACGTATGGATATTCAAATAAAGCTTTGTATCTTAGAAACAAGTCAAACCAATTTGAGAAGTAATCTTCTCACCATCACCGTAGTAGCTACTTTGACTTCCTATTTTGTTTTTTTTTAAATAAAATTAGTTATAATGATAATAAAAAAATAAATCTTTTCACTATTATCATTTTTTATGATTACAAGGCGATAAAAATTATCCAAACCAATTAGAAAACTATGTATATATTTCTAACAAGACGACACATATTATTCTCACATATCAGGTTAGGTAGAAGTACCCATTAGGTAGTAGTGACCCATCCAAACTCTTATTTTATTAAAATACGTCGTGGCACAGCGGTACAAGCATGTGACTGTGAATTCAACGGATGTGAATTCCATTTATAATAAAGGGAGTAAAATGTTCGTTACTCTAGTAAGGAAGAAAAGCGCGGCGTTGAGCTCCGCCATTCAACATACAAAAATTCAAAAATTCGTTCAGAGGAAACCGAAGTATTATGTTAATGGAAATGGAGTGTTATGACACTTCGTTCCGAGGTTACCTCTGACGGTGCTGCTATGTATAGAATATAATATGAAGCTAAAAATAATAATAATATTATAATAGAAACTCTTCAGCTCTATAATATTAGTGTAGAATTATATATATCACTACAACCTTTCAGTCATGAATAGTTATATTACAGGGAATAAAGGCAGAGATTATGATAGCAGAATCCATATCCCGATCATAATAGAATGTAGTGAGCCACTCTGGGTGCCATTGAGTTTTCAGTGCCTATAAGTGGTTGGTAAAATAATTTTGTATGTAATATTGTAGATATAATATATATGTGTGGAATAATATTATGTAACATTTTTTTTAACCTCACGCTGTATCCGGCTGTACTCTGCTAAAGTAGGCAGAGGGTAGGTGGTGGTAGGCAAACTGGTGTCCTAAGTCTCCGTTACCCATGCGATACCCAATTTTTGAGAGACAGAGCGAACAATTGAAATAATATATTCACTAATCATGCACTATAATTTTTTCTTCATTACAAGAGAATACAAATATATTATAAATAGAATAAACGCATATAAATGGACTATTACTATACTATTGAAAACCTTTTCCCCACTTTAAATCCAAAGCAAACCCGCAGATCGTGCTTTAACCTACAATGGACGAGATTATGTTCATCTGGTGATAGCTATACATACAATTAAGTATATGGAATCTACAATTTTTAAATTTAACATTAAGTGCTTTAAGGATTTTGGGACCTAACAATAGATTTTTTTGAGCTTCACGCTGTATCCCGCACATAGCAGAGTATGCAAATGTAACACAGGAGCCGAGTGTTAAGACACTCCGTTCCTATCAAGATCTTAAAAGAAAGTAAAAAAGAAGCTAAAAAATCACTATTATTTTTTATATATTATGATTTTGAATATCACGCTGACATTCAATTTTTGTTTAAAATAAAAGTATATTATGTTAACCCATTTTGTTTAATACTCCATGTATACATAGTCGAAATTCAGTATATGTAAAATAATTATTTCCCCTAATTAGAATTGAACCTACTACCATTGCATGTTAAATCCAAAACGTTTCGAAAGCGTCACGACGACGTCTAATAATTATAATATTATATTTTTTCCACCTAAAAGAAAGATTTATAAAGAAATATTATTTCTTTTAAAAGTCAAGAGTTTTATAATTATGTGGGACGAGGGTGCTCGTACAGGATTTTGTTTATAGAGGGTGTGTAGTAATATTTAATTTGAGTATTTCTATTTTTATGCAAAGTTTTTTTGTGATTCACGCTGTATCCCACATTTAGTAGGATAGGCAGAGGGTGTGTTGAGTTGCGGAACTCAACGTCGCGCCACCAGGGTGAAGAAATGAAAATATAAAATATTTCATATTCTCGATTGAGAATCGAGCTCACAACCTGTCGCGTTTAGTTCCTTGTCCTTCCTTTCCTGCGCCTATGAAAGTTAACGTTCTTGGTGCTGTGGCAGTGTCAGCGGCTAAGAGAGCGATGTTTGTGAGTTCGATTCTCAGTCAAGGGAATTATATAATTTTATTTTATCAAAAATGAGACAGAGGTAGGACGTTACAGTTTCTTAGCACTAGGATGCCCCAGCCTATTCTGCTTTATACTGGATACAGAGAAAAGATTTTGAAGTAAACATTCTGTTTTAATTACAACTGTAACTAAGTTTATATAATATTGTTTCGGCTTATTAAGCATTCATTAAATTATTATTTATACAAAACTGATAACATCTATAATAATATATTAACGTACATCTTTATTTCGTTGCTGAGACATACTCTGTATTGAAATGCTGACACTAACAGCTTCAAAGACGTCAATTTGTGTTAAAGAGACACTAAATCGATACAAATTGGTACATATTTGCCGACATAACGTCCTTTTAATGTCAATGAAGTCACTGAGTGAGAGAATGAAACAAGATGGTGGTAATACTATCTATATATAACTATGTATATAATAAAATAGAATATTTACTCATGCATACTACCGCTATTTAAAAAATTACCTTGCTACATTAATTAAATGTTACTTGGTTTTATTAAAAAAAAATCATAGTAAGTTATAAGTAATTAATTACATTATTTTATACAAAATTACATACACAAATCTGTTATGGGAATTAACTAAATTTATTTTACCTCTATGTTTATAAAGGCCAGTCATGGCGAGAGAGTTGTGGGTTCGATTTCCTAGCTAAATGAAGGATATGCTATATTTAGTATTTTGATTCCGTCACAGCGCTGCGTGAATTTTCTTTGGCCTTATCACTTTTTTTTTCGTTTTCGTTACTCTTATATAGCATTGCAGGTATATAAGACCCAGTGTCCAAACTCCATTTCTCACTGTCTGCTCCGTATTGATAGACAGAATTTAATAATAATAACTTCATCAAGGAAAAGAAAATACTTGCAAATATATGGTTGGTCTCGTTATAGGATCAATACTTACTACTATGATTTTAATAATACAAGGAGATGATTAATATAAAATTTTATATATGCCATATACTTCCATCCTATCAATCTTCCTCAATGCCTCACCCGCTTCACTCAAATGTCACTTTAATAGTAAAAGACATAAAAATAATGGAATCGATCCAACTAAAGATCTTGTATCTCAATTGAAAAGAATTTAACTACATGCCGTGGTTGTAGGTACAAATTTGGATGAAAGTTTTATAAAAAAATTATGTCGGTAGGCTTACGTTAGGCTTAGGGCAATGATTATATTTAGTTTTATTTTCATTTTTCCACTTTGATAAAACAAAGTGCGGTGTTGAGTTCCACCGCTTTGCGCGTAACATGGAAATGGAGTGTCTCTTGACGACACGAGAAGAGATTATACAAAAATAACTGCAACTTTTTTTTTTTCAAAGTTAAAAGTTATCTTAATTGCCGCTTTAACTAATAGTTATCCAGTAAGTGACCATTTCATATTGAAGTTTCTAATAATAAGTAACAAAAAAGGAGGGGGGTTCTACAGGGGGGGTATTATGAAGTTGCCGTCTAGATGGAAACAGATTATCGAAGGAAACGGCGCATATTTGAACTAAATCTGATGTGCTATAATAATTGTGGCTTCGGTTCACATCATCACATTCTGGACAATTTTCTAGATACACACACAGCCCCACACTTTGTCTTTTTACCAGAGCAAGAAAATAAAATTCACTGAGTGGAAATCGAACCCACACCTCATATCCTGATACCTGATACAACAGCCTCATTTTACTTACTTTAGGTTATCTCGGTCTAGTCAAAGTTATGAAAAAGACTAGTGAAGCCTAAGAAAAAAAATTTTTTACTGATTTACTCAATTATTAGTAGAAAATTTAACCTTTTATATTTAACCTAATTAGAACCTACCAATTTACCAATTTATTCTTATGCTGAAGACTTAAGCAATTGTGGTTATATACTTATGATATATATATATTTTATTATGTCCTGTTACGGGGTAATTCCCTGTCAGCTATCAGTCAATGTGATTGATGAATTCTAAATTACAATATTAACCATAATATTGAGAATCGAGCGCCTCTCAATAATTTGTCTTAACGATTCAGAATCTTCGATGGATAATTAATGCAATTTAATTAAATTATAGTGAAATATCGAACCAAAATATACCAAGAGGTGCCGGTTTGAATCCCGCTACGTTCAAATTTTTGTACGTTTTCAAAATAATATGCACTAGACATCGTGTAGCTGAAATAAGGATAAGCAAATGAAAATTGCAATGACTTCTAAGTATCTTTTCACAATGCTTTACGTTCAATATAACCGCCATTGACTTTTCCCTAACCCTTACAATAAGGGAGTTGTCGTAATTAAAACGTAAAAGTTTATTTTCTCCCTATACATTGAAGATATTTAAGATACTAGATAGACCTTTTACATGAGACGTAAATAATTCACAAAACTGACAAAATTATTATTTTATAGTATAACTAGCATTTAGCATTGTGTTTTTCCTTAAATGACTCAATCATATTCGAATTAGTCGAACCCGTCGTGGCGCAGTGGCACAAGGGTGTGAATGTAACGTGACGGTTGTGGGTTCGATTCCCACTCGAGGAAGTGGTGTCGAGACAAAGCGCGGCGTTGAGTTCTACCACTCCACACGCAATGGCTCCAGAATTCAGCAGAAAGTGGGGAACAGAGTGTCTTAACACCGAGTTTCCCTCTGCCTACCCTGTCGTGTGTGGGATACAGCGTGATGCTGACTCAATCATTAAAAATAATCAATAAAATGTAAATAAAAATTCTGAAATTGAATTCTGAAATGATAATATACTCGTACATTATCTGAAAATATACAGAGTGTTTTCGTCAGCACCAAATTAAATAAAACCACAGTTTCAACTACTCTATAAAAGCTTCATTTAATTATTTATTTTTTCTTTCATAAATGACACAGAGATTTTTTCAAACTAATTATTTATTAGTATACTTAATTATTCAGAAAAACGACTATAGCAGCTTCTTTCCCAACGGTAAATACTAGTTATTATTTTCACAGAAGGAGAATTCCTTTTGATACTTCCTCCAAATTTTAGAGATATTAAGCGTGCTCATTGACGGAACTCAACACCGCATAACATTATATATGTCTAATAAAATAAATGTCTGCAAACAGAGTATAAGCAAATATAAATATTTTCTTCACGCTAAAGCTGTAGCTTGTAGCTTCAAGTATATACGATTTATAATCTAAAAAACTATTCCAATAATAATAAAAAACCTGCAGTAAAAATACAAACTTCGAGATAAACAAAGTTTAAAAATAAGCTGTAATGGCAAATTGCGGATTTCCACGCTTCAAAACCTTTTTTGAAACTTTGAAATGCCTGTTGAAAGTTTGTTTCAGGTCACAGATGCGTGAAACGTGATTATCATATGAAATGATTGTCCGTGTGGACTACGGGATTAAGAATAATCGACAGAATAGCGTACACAAAATATGCTTTACTTGAACTTGAGAACTTAATGTAAACAAAATATTAATAATCCCCCGAGTGAGAATTGAACTCACAACCTATCGCGTTTGTCTGCGTCATGAGTGTCGTCAATTTACTTTATTTGGTCTACTATTTATAAACTTGAAGAAGCTAGTAAAACAGAGTAGGCAGAATGAACCTAATATTAAGACTAATACCACCCCCGGCATTTAAACCGGCGTGAGGTAGTGGCTCTTGTCACTGCGTTTCACAGTAGGTAATGCCTGGCCCCGACGCCCAACATCTCCACCTTAAAGGCCGGCAACGCATCTATAGCTCCTCTGGTGTTACACGGGGTCGTGGGCGGCAGTGACCACTTATCATCAGGTGACCCGATCGTTTGCCTTGACCTCTCCCATAAAAAAAAGAAAAAAAAGGACACTCCGTTCTCTACGTTTCTCTACTGCCCCACTACTGGTCTCAAATTATATTTGATCTATTATTTAAAAAGAATATGATATCACAGAACAAAATGCGAAAAAAATACAAGAATCTGTTTCTTTTAATTTTATATGCATTCAATACGCCACAAAGGCGCCATCGTCATTTGCTTAAACTTTAGAAATATTAGTAAAAAGAAAGTATTGTACAGAATATTTTACGAGAATAACTTAAATGATTTATGCGCCGTCTGGAGCGATGCCATGAAATTTTATACTCAGCTTGTGTAAACAACGCAATTTGACACGTTTCATGTTTTAAGATTTACAAAAAGTTTTTTTTGAGCTTTACGCTGTATCCTACTTATAATAGGATAGGCAAAAGGAACCTAGTGTTAAGTCACACACGTTCCCATACACTGTAGAAATTTCGAGGCACTACGTGTTGAAGTGCGTGCGGACACAGCAAGTTTTGTTTTTGTTACCAGAGCGAGGAATTGATTCATTCCCCCGAATGGGAAACGAACCCACAACCGTTGCGCTACTGTCAGAAGATTATTTTTAATTAATGTAGGCAGATTCCACCTAGTGTTGGAACACTCCTTTTGCTACGCACCGCCAAATTTTAAGGATTTGTGTGCCGTAGTCCAACGCCGCGCCTTGTCTACTAGAGCGGGAAAATTAAAATACCAAAGTGTCACTGTATCATGACGATATTTTCTCTTTTCTGTATAATAAATGAAAAAATATTTTTTCAGTTTGCCTTTTAGTAAAAGGAAAGTGGCAGTAAATAATGTAACAAATTACTAATTAATATGCCAGAAGTAATAGGTTCGTAAAATACAATATTATTTTGATGTGGATATAACTGTGTGTGTATTTATATTGTTATTTTATGTGTTTCTCGTCGTTGCGCGTAATAAATCACTATAGAATTATGATAATATTAATTGAATATTCAAATTATACTGTTATGATAAAAATACTTTAATTAATTACTATGAAATTATAGCTATTTTTAATATTTATTAAATAATAAGAAATATATATAAATAATATTTTATAAATGTAAAACATTGATATTGGCAGTTGATATTTATCTATAGTTTGGTCATTTTCGCACACTTTGCGTCGTTGCCAGAGCCCAGAAATTATATGATAACGCCAAATATTTCATATCCTCGGGTGGAAATCGAACCCACAATCTATCGCGTTTACAGTCACACGCTTCTGTCCTATTTCACACTTTTTTGTTACAATTTAACATATAAACACATTACCTTCCTTAGCATCGGTCGTCGGCTAAGAAAGTACAGAACTCGCAGTCATTGTAAGTTTATTACAACGCGCCGGATCGTAAATCTCGGTGACAAATCCCTCCACATTAACTAAAGTGTTTAATTATGACACAAGGTTTATGTTCGACATAAACAGAACTAAGTGTTGCGAATATTATTGTGAGATCTTATTTTTAATATGAATTCTAGCAGCCGGCGTCAAGTTCACGACACGCAATACCTTGAAAAATTCAGTGGTTTCGGTGGCGCAGACGGAGCCGCGAGTAAATGCCAGTTTTAAAAAAAATCACCTTAACTTATCAGAAAGCTTCCAAAAAAGAAAAGCCGTTTATTCTTGTCTTTGAATCTAACAAGTATTAATTAGCCCCGGCCGCAGGGACGAATATCCATATACTTTTTTTCAATGAGAGTTCTCTATTAAAAATGTTGTTGTAAAAATACGAGAGGCCACCGTTGTGAAACAGTGTCTGAATGTACGAGTTGTGGGTTCGATTCCAACTCAAATGAAATGAAATATTTAATAGTTACATTCCCTCGCTCCGGTACGAAAACTTAATACTAGGTTCCCAGGTTCCTGGAAGCTAAAAAATATCAGAATGGTTCGTAATAAGACAAAGCTAGGCGTTTAATTCTTAACATTAGGTTAGTGTTATATGTGAAAAAACGTGAAGCTGCCATTTTTTTATTTGAATTTATTTTCCTACGGAACCTTTCCTATATAATCTAACTTTACTTAGCTCGCCTTTTTATTAATTAGACCCAGTTATCTGCATTTATTAATTACTTCAGTGGATTTCGATTTAATGTAAAAAATCTAAATAAAAAGTCTACTTATATTGCAATGTTGATGATTTTAATTATACAAATGGAATGTATTTTTATATGACGATAATGTAACTATATGTATAACTTAATATTCAATTTTTATCTATATATATATATATATATATATATATATATATATATACATATATATATAAATAGAATTCAAATATCTGTCTGTGATTTCAAAATAATTTTGGGTTTCCAAGCACGTATAACTCGATGCTAAAACACAAACAATAAATTTAAACATTTTTGTCCGTCTGTCTGTCTTTCCGTTTGTCCAATTTACGAAAACGGTGAACGAATTTTAATAGTACTTTCACGGAAAGATAGAGGGAACTCTTGAAGCAACATACAGATAGGCTACTCTTAGAGAGAATTTCTCAATATTCACACGGAAACGGTAAATCCACGCAAGCAATAAAATATATTAAATATAATTTTTCTAATCAAAATTGAATCTAAACCGTTCAACCGTCGTACCACCGTCGTGGCGCAATGCCACAAGCGTGTGACTATAACCGCGACGGTAGTGGGTTCGATTCAAATGAATTGTTATTTATTAATATTTTCATTATTTCACTCTGTAATCAAGGCAAAGCAAGGAGTTGAGCTAGGCCACTCAACACACAATACCTTCTACATTCGGTGGCAAAGTTGGGAGCGTAGTGTTTATACATAAATCCCTTCTGTCTATCCTGCTATAAGCGGGATACAGCGTGTAGCTGAAAAAAAAACATCCGACCGCTCTACAAAAAAAGTTATTTGTAATTATTCGCAGTAATATCAAAAAGGGAAAAAGAATAAATAAGTAGCATAAAACATTGCAGAGTACTGTTTAATATTTAAATCGAAATATTGTATGCACGAGCGCGCTTGACATTCAAGAGAGAAATACCTGTACAGTACAGGAATATTACATTTTTTACATTATTGTCTACACTAGTTGCCGCCCGCAACTTTGTCCGTCTGTCCGTTCATATGAAATATGTATATGTCTATGTCTCTCAAATTTGAGGAATTTCCTATTTGCACTCCTCTTCACTCCCCAAATACAAAACTTTTACGGCGTTTTACGCCGCGTAATGCCTCAGTTGTCTGTCAGTCACTCAGTAATGGATTTCATTTTTGTTTATATTTTATGTAGGTTTTTTTTTTTTGCAAATAAAAAGTAGAAGTTGTCTTTCCTAATCGGTGTTACGTATATTATTCTTAAATACTATTCTGTGTAAAGCTAAAAAAATAAGCAAATAATAAGTAACATCTAAAACTATAGTTAAACTCAACACACATTTAAAGCCATTCACAGTCGGTTAATTGAAGAAGCAAATAAACACAAAACACCTTTACAAATTCTAAGGCATTTTACTAAATTACTTTACGCACAATAGCTTTTCATAACATGAATAAATCGATTTAACTCATAGTTTATTTTAAGCTTTATGGTTCAATTATTAAAGTTCAATTTTAACTGATAAAACAACAAAGGTCTTAAAAAATAAACCAAGTTTATTTAGCTATTGTTACATGATAGACATTTATACTAAAGTGAAATTAAAAATTACAATGGATCATATCCGTGATATACTATCTTAAATTTGGGCAAATATTGAGAAGGTGAGACTATAAAGGCACAATTGTGGTGCCTATTCCTATTCGGGGGTAGAAAATATATTTTAATTTAAATAGAGATAAAGCGAGTAGCTGATAAAATTAGAAGTGGAAAATGAAATGTCTCTCTACCAGCCCCATATCGGATGAAGTATACAGAAAAAAAAACGAGAATTTCTGTAAAAAATATATATTTGCAAAACTTGGAATTCATCCAAGCGCCCTAGCCAATTAAGCTGTACGCTCAAAAATGATTCTAAAGCCCTGATATTACCTATATGAGTTATTATTAAAATAAAAAATGTTTATCAAAATCAAAATTTTTGTTTGTGTATCTTTTTGCGTGTATATGTAAACGAAGCTATACACAGCGTGGCGTTACGTTCTGGCACTCAACATGCAACGCCTCGATAATTTGGCGGAAAGTGGACATTGGAAGTGTCTTGATGGGAAAGTAATCTTTATTAGGTTTACTGCAGGTTGTTTACTGCAGGGAAGTTGCAGTTAACCAAATGCTAGAAAATTAAGTAAAACCGCAGTATATAAATAGCTCAAGATCTATCAACAGAGGGTAAATTTTATGGAAAATCGTAACAACCCCATAAAGAATAGAATATGCCGATAAAGCAGGGTTACTGTTGATAACTTTACCTTACGCCTTGACCTTCTTGGTTTGATTGTTTTTTTGGGGCTTGTATATTTTCATTTGGTAGAAGATTTTTTTTATTTTATTATAAAATATTTTGTCTTTATAAGCTTTTATTTATAATAATAATTTGCTGCGTTGGTATGTGAGTTATATGGTATATGAGTTAGTATATATGAAACTGACAACCTCTATTTGGCCATCTTTCCAATGTCCGTTTGAGCTGGAATTCAGATCACGACTTTAATTTATTCTGATGACAATGAAATAACATATAATCAATATTGTTGTTGATATAAAATGGCCGCCGCAACAAAATGGCAGGTTAAAAATTTTTGCGAAACCCACCTAGTATGGGTGTCATACATGAAAAGATAACTACTCTAAATTGTGTTTTTAAAAGGTTTTTAAATGCCACATTTGAGAGACAAGGAAATAAAGCTAAAGAAACTCATATAATTACAATACAAAGACATTGGTATCTTAATAAAATTAGGTGAATTTCTAAACTTACTCAGATGCCATCAAAATGAGTATCTATTCTGGGGGATTGTTTTCAAAGAAAATTATATTTTAATGAACAAGGAATAAGGGTGAGAACAGCGTGTTAATACAATTCTCTCATAATTATGTCTTATGAAAAAAGAACTGTGAAATTAGAGTGGCTTTCAACTTTCATCGAATTGAATTGCGGTAGGAATTTGAAATGAAACTTTTTGTTTTTGCAAGTTCTCAATATTATTTTATATTAGTATTTTGTATCTGTTGTTGCAAAAATGTACACTCTTTTCTTCTTTATCTTTCTATACTTCTACTAATAATATAGAGCTAAAGAATTTGTCTGGAGGAATGTACTAATCTCAGAAATTATAACTGGTTGACCATTATTTCTGTATTTAATCCACCAAGACATTATAGTGAATATAACAGTTATTTAACTTTACCAAAATAGTTAATTTTCACCCCAAAGTTTAATACGTACTGTAATCTCTGTTCACACGTCATTACGATAGCGATGTCTTCGCTCCTACAAATTGCTGTGAAAGTTTACCGACATGTATCTAATGCATACATTAAAGTTCGACACGTTCATATAAACTTCATTTTATTCTTCATCGATGCTATTATGATGTATTGAGGTTATTTTAGCAGAGAAAATATTTCATTTCCTCTCCTTCTCCATTTGCCCATTGTTCGATTCCAATTTCCGAAATATTTCGTATTGAGTGAGGGAAGTCAACACTATTCTCCAAACTAGTCTCTACAATGATTTTTTTTTCCAAATGCAGCTTCCTCTGAGTCGGATTCGAACCCACAATCATCGCGTTTTCAGAAAGGCGACTCTTTCAGAATGGCGAATATTTATATTGTTGTCGATAACAACAATTCATAATTTAAATACCAAGATTTTATATTTTAAATCAATATCATCATCACCATTAGCTTTTCGATACCATTTGCTTAATGGCAGAACGCCACACCTTTTCTTGTTACCAAAGAGAGAAAATTAAATAACATAATTATTCATTTCCTCGAATGAGAATCAAATCCGTAACCGTTCTTATTACAGTCAAACCCTGTGCCCTTGCGCTACGACGGTTTTAAATTTAAATAAATCTGTATTAATGTAATAATGTAATAAAACAAACTGAGTATAATAGACAGGAGTTTTGTATTTTACTACAGAATTGTTTGGAAACTGAAACAAAGGTGCTTAACAGAAAGGGTCATGTTATATCCTGAAAGTTTTAATTTATTTTAAAGGGGTCAAAATTCATAATGATAATATATGAGGGTAGTTTATTTGACTGAGCCGCAAAACCAGATTGACATGCGACAGAAATGATAAATATTTCATATACATTTTTCAACTAGCTTTACGCTTTTCCCGCATTGAAGAAAAGACAGAGGGAATCTTGTGTGTCAATCACTCAGACTTTCTACAAAGATTTTTAAATAATTTACATTATTTGTTTTTTTTTTGTGCTAAGAAACTCCCATTTCAATTCCCCACTTTCTACTGAATTCTGAAAGTATTGCGTGTTGAGCTCGATGGGAGTCAACGCCTCGTTGCCAGAGCATAAATGAAAATATTGAAAATATAATTTCCTCGAAATCGAACCCACAATCTGTCCCATTTACAGTCGCAGTCAATTTATTTTTATCCAGTTATTTTGCCAATGCTTGTACTCGTATGCTAAATACCTATAAATTAAGCGAATATTGATAAATTCCTGCGCACTAAACAATATAGAGATCTGTCATGACGATAAGCTGCTTGTCCCAATTGTTGATCTAACAACAATGACACTGATTATTGGCAATTCACCTGAATGTTTATTGTGAAATTATATGTAAAACATATCCATAAATATTAATAAACATACAAAAATTAGGGTCACCGTAACGTAGGGACAAAGCGTCTAATCGCGACGGTTATGGGTTTGATTCTGATTTGGTGATACAAAAAAACCCGCAGAAAGTGAAGAATGGAGTTTTTTTAACAGGCTCTATCTACCTTGCTGTAATTGAGATATAGCGTGAAAAAAATTTTTTTGCTTAACGTGGAAAATAACTTTAAAAGTCTTTTTTTACAATAGCCCAAGAACCCAGAGCTTAGCTTAAAAAGTAACGTATGGCCTAGTGATCGAACCGCTCGAACGGTAAACAACAGGCGGGGGCTTAATGATTGTATGCCAACGGGAAGTTCAGTACATAAAAGTTGACAATAACGTAAGCACTCATTTTGTATGAGACGAACTAAAATTATAAGCTTGTAATTGTGTTTTTCTATAAAATAGCTATAAATTTAATGTTTTTTTTTTTCCTGTATTTGTAATGCAAATTCTCACTTCTTGTCAAATTTCATTACTGTAAATGCACGAGAACCCCATAGGATACAAAAGAGATGTATAAACGCTCATATTTTTTAATTGTATTGGCTCAGAAGCTTTTTCTCTGTATTTCAAGGGACCGTAGTACTTCATTATTCCGTGTCGATTTTAAATCGATATATTCACGGGATCCCCAGACATATATATACAGGTTCCACTTTGTCCTTTTCAGGCAAGGAACCCTGAAAAGTAATAATATAATTATGTCTTACCGTGCGGGTGACTATCGGTGGTTTGCGATTCAAGTAAAAGGATTCTTATATGCGTATTAAAACTCATTTATCCGGTTTCGTCATTCTACCTAACCATAACTAAAATGACTCTACTATACCTTGATACACAATATATTGGAAATGAACGAAGTAACTTATCTGACGGTTCTCTGTCCCCGAGAGAGAAAGAGAGAGAGAAAGTGACTCGTTCCCTATCTGGGAAAGAGAACCGTCTACTGATCTTAGGGGAACAATCAACTCATAGTAACAATCGACGCTGACAAAATGCGCTGTTCAGTTTCGCCATCAACTATCTTGAAAATTAGGCGATTAGGGGAACGAAGTGCCTTTTGTCTAGGTTCCTTCTGTCTACCCTGCAATATACGAGTTAAGTTTTTATTTGTATTGTAAAATCAACTTTAAATCCATAACAAAAGGCATATTTTAGAATATAATGCATGCTCATATAAAACAACTTGTACGCAGTCTGTGAACTTTTCAAATAATATTTCACCTTATTAAATTTCTTATAGATAAAAAATATATATAAGAAAACACATAAAAGTGGATGTTGCCTTTTTATTTCATTTCTATAATAAATGACATTAACCTCATGAGTTCGATTCCCACTCAATAAAATAAAATATTTAACAACATGAAATATTTTAATGGGAACAGAGGTCATTACACCGGGTTAGCATTTTCCGTCTACCTACCCTGCTGTATGCGGGATACAGATGATTTTATTTAACCTAATTTTATTTTAAATATCATAATGAAGAATAAGTCTTCTTTTCTAGATTGACTTTAAAGTCATTTTCTTTATCACCTGTATTAGTTATCAATCTGCTATACTCTATAATATAAACTTACTATAAAAACTTATGTAATAGATTGAAGAATTTCTACTTATTTTGATATAAATATTTTTATCGAACTATTAGAATCGTTGCGCCACAGAAAGGCGGTTTTTTACGACGGTTATGTGGTCAATGCCAACTTGTGGAAGTCAGTTACTTATATTTTCTCGCTTTTTTTGATAACAAGACAAATCGCGGTATCAAGTTTGGCCACCCAACACGCAATATCTTGAAAAGTGGGCAATGCGTGGAGATCGAAATCTCTTAACAGTAGGTTCCCTCTCCCTACCTACTGATATACGGAGTATACAGCGTAAACCTATAAAAAATATTAATAAGGACCTGGATTTATAAGTTTTTCTTGAGAACGGAATTATTTAAATGTAGAAATCTCTACCCTGGAATGGACAAAACAAATAAAAAATGCGTCTTAACAACTCAAAACACCAAATATAACGAGATTCACGTTCCTTGTCTAATGATACTTACATGCAACAGTACTCAGGCGAAAACATTCTCTCGTGACATGTTAGGCTAATGCGGCATTTTAATATGAAAAAGACTATATATTTTTGTACTATATATTTTTGTTTTATTTTGTTTCTCTTCAGGTTTTCCATCTTCTGTCATCATCTCTTTAAATTTTCTAGACATTACGGAGCTCAACGCCTCGCTTTGGCTTGATATTTGAGCGAGGAAAATGAGAATGTTAAATAATTCAACTCCCCAGTGGACATCAAACCCACGACCGTCGCGTTTCACGACCACTAAACTTAAAGGTATAAAAATACATCAAGTATTTACGTAATCGCTGATATTATTCCCCCCTTCGTCTGGAGCGTGAATAATATACTGCAAATGTAAGCCTTGTGATGTCGATTCATTTCATTTTTCATATCTTTCGATCTTCATATCTTAAGAAATATTGTGAAATTCATATTTTATTTCGTATAATTAACGTTTGTAGTTGTACTTATCTTGTAAAGCGTAATTTGAAATATTTGAAATAATAGATCATCTGCATTAAATTTGGAGGTAGTCCCTATTAGGCTATTTCGTTATACAGCATGAAGCTTTCAAAAAAATTTTTAAATTATAAATTCGAAGCGACAACCAGGCTGTATGTTAAATAATTTATCATTCGCATTCCGAATCCTCTAGAAAGTCGTCTTTAATCTTTTAACCCATATAGGATGTTATCAGCTACATCACGTACAAAGGTCTAAGGGTACCATGAATGATCGTTTCTTCTTCTTTCTAACTGTACTTTTTAGAATGTCCTACTAGTAAAGTGGTTAATAAAATAGATATATACACATGTACAGGTTATTTGCTCACATAGTAGGATAAGCATAGGTAATCTTCTATTAAGACACTCCCCACTTTTGGCCTATTTCCGAACAATTCGTGTTTACTAGCGGGGCTCAACCCCGCCCTTTATCTTCTTACTAAGAAAGCAAGTAAAATACTTTTTAGAAAACTTGTAAAATAAGCTAAACCGAATTCTTTAGACATTGCGTGTTGAGTGGCGGAACGAGAGGCGCCCTTCACCTTGTAACCAGAGAAAGGAAATGAAAATATTAAATATTTCATTGCCCCAGTGGGAATCGACCCCATAACCGTCACGTCAGATGACATAATATGTTTATATTATTTTCATTTTCTCGCTCTATTTAGCCGAAGCGCGATATTAAGCTCTGTCACTCAAAACAGACACCAAGTTCTCTCTGGCAACGCGAAAAAAAGGTAAAGCTGGAAAAAATCCCGATGCGATTGGAACAAATCTGAAGTGCGCCAGCTTCATTCATTAACGGTTTGTTGATTTAATTATTCATTCGATATTTCAATCACGCTGCGTATTGAGTTTTTGTTACAACTCTATGGGACATTTTTTTATGTTAATTTAAAAGATTCAAAGGAATATTGAATTTTCGTTTGTAAACGAACGTTATACAAAATTATTGAAATTGTAGGATTTAGATTAGAATCCAATCAATGTACAAATGATGTTTTTTATGTCGTATGGCGGAAATCAGCGCCGTGTTTTGTCCTGAGGGAAGTTATGTGAAAATAATTACGCAGGTGCGTGCGACTGTCTGACTGTAAATGCGACAGTTAAGATAAGTTCGATTCTCATTCTTGGGGAGTGTCTTAACACTGGGTACCTTCTTAATGCTTAAAAACACTACAATATCGTGGGACTCAAAATTTTCTAACTAAATTTCTAGAATAAACTTCTAATTACAAAGACTCGATGTAAAAGTAATTTAAGTTGAGGCGTGACAAGTTTCCGCATTAGTTTAGACGCACTTGAATGCAAATTGGTAGCTTATCCCAGTTGAAACTCTGAATTATTCAATGTTTAGAACTTTGTAAGTAATTACCACGTCTTGTGGAGAGAACTGAGTGACACATCACTTTAGTTCCATAACTTAAAAGAAAAAACATAACACTTATACAATCACTTTGTTGTCCGTACCTTTTTCTCGAAGGCAAGGCTCACGGGGCTCTTTGAGCACTGAAAAATTAAAAAATAAAAAAAATTAAAAGATCGTATGTGCTTAATTAAAAGCTCGCGTTGACTTCCTATTATGAAATTTGGCAAGAAGTGAAATCTAATAGTTTAAATACAGAACAAATCCGAAAATATATGTTAGTAGTATAGTAAATTATAGTTACATCAAAAAAGGAATTATTACTAATTTATTTTTCATTTCATACAAGTGCTAGTAGTTTCTCACAAGTTACTTAAGTGTGTCAGCTTTCACAAATTACGTTCCCGTTAACCTACAATCAGGGAATTAGTATAACCTCGACGGGCGATGTCGACTCGCACTTAACCTTTTTTTTATTTATGTATAGTCAGGCAGACACTTCCGACCCCATTTTCTGGAGGTATTGCATGTTAAGTGGCGGAATTAAACGCTGCGCTTTGCCTCCTTAACAGAGCGAAAAAAATAAATTAAAATTAAAAGTATTTTGGAAAACTTAGATGTGAAATCTAGATATTCTGTGAGCAGGAAATTTGCTGTTTCCAGTTCTCACAGAGCTTGCAAAGCTCGTGTAATATTGATTGTTGTTCTGTCCCGCGGGGACTATTGGAACTTTGTCATAACATATACATGTGCTAAGCTGATTAATATAAATTTGTAGTATATCTTCGAAAATCCAAGGCCAGTCACGGCACAAGGGCTCAAGCGCGTGACTGTAAACGCGATAAGGGAGTTCAATTCCCACTAGATGAAATAAAATATTAAATATTTTAATTTCCTCACGCTGTGTCCCGCACTTACTTTTAAGCACACAGGAGGATAGGTAGAGGGAAAGAGAGAACCTAGTAAGACACTCTTTTCCTAATCCCTCGAGTAGGGAATCGAACCCACAACCACCACCCCTTACACTCGCAGGATTGTGCCATGCGCAACGACAGCCTCAATTCAATATCAATATTTATCTTATACAGTATACCTATATAAACCCTTTGGGTATTTTCAATTGTTTAAAGGAAATGATCGCCTCAAGCGGCAATGAATATGTAAGCAATTAATTTTGAATAATAAGAGTTCCATAATAGATTGGTTGGAGTGTGTTAATAGAAATTGGTTTTGTTATAAACTAGTTTTTCCCTGCGGCTTCGCTTCGGTGACAAGAAGAGAATAGGTTTAGGGTTTTGCAAGACATAATATACAACATTCTCAGTCCCCGAGGTACCCTTGTAAGAAATGAATGGCGAAAGAAATTTATAGTGAGTGGTAGGAGAGACAAAAGGAGATTTGGGAAGGTCAAAACACTGTAGACTTCCAACCAGGAAGAGATTGAAATAAGTAGACAATGTAAAATAGGTATGCAGAAACTGTATTCGGGTTCGTATATGGGTTCGGCAGCATTCGGCAGAAAGTGGGAAACGGAGTGTCTTAACACCGAAGTTCCCTCTGCCTACCCTGCTGCGCGCGGGATACAGCGTGAAAATGTAAATATATATATATACTAATAAGGATGTTTAACTACCATAATCTACGTATCTTGTAACGAAACTATAATATAAAAATAGCTGCCATTTTCAATGCCTTTCTTAACAATAATGTATTATATATTTAAGTCAACATCGAATATAAAGGATCAAACGCCATTCAATAGGAACTTTCCAATATCACAATCGTATCAATTATTAGAATAGCTTGAATGGAATTCTTAAGTAGAATTCAATAGAAGTAAAAGGATCTCCGGAGGTCGCGTGTTCAATTTCGATGCAAGAAAAATACGTCGTCCATTGTATTTTTATAGTAAATAAGTAGTTTTTTAAAGGCTCCTTTGTAAGTTCAATATAATATTTAGAAAATAATATTTTTTGTTAGGTATGAATTATCAAGGCAGTCGTGACACAGCGACACCTTGTGGCGTCTAAATCTAAACGCGAGGTTTGCGGGTTCGATTCCTTCGCGAGATAATGAATTAATTTCATTTCTTTGGTCTGGCAACGAGATGAACCTATTAATACTAGAGTAATGCAATAAAATGAAATAATTCAAATGAATCCACAAAATAATTTCCATAAATGTAATTTTTATCTACTTTAGGTACACGACGCCGCCAAGTCTAGACAATATAAACACTTGCTGTGTATACACAAAAAATAAATTACAGTTGAATTAGGAATGATACTTTTACACAGTTGCTATTTAATTATTCCACTGTGCGAAAGTTCATTAATTAATGAAATGAGAGAGTACAAAAATAATAAGATTATTGGTTGTATTAGTCTTAATTCTTAACGCAAACACGGTGGTTCTGGGTTCAAATTATAAGAAAATATATAAATTGTTTTCGTTCTTGAATAAGAAAGAATATGATTTCTATAATTATTTTATTAAATGTTAGGTTTTTATGAAAATTCTAGACTAATTTAAAAAAAAAATGTTTTAGAAAACGTATAAGAATTGTAACATGCGAGTATCGAACCCACGTGCTTGGGAAAGTGTTCAAGCTCTCTGAATACTATACCATACGCTCTTAGCAAGCTACGACGAAATTCTTAAATCCTTATCCACCCGTGAATGATTTCCTTAAAAACCTAAGTATTTTTATTATTTTCTAAATGACTAGAAGGTTACGTCTCTTGCTATCTTGACTGCTATAATAACATAAAAATAAAACTCTTAAAAGGACAAAAGAGTATGTCGATCTCTCTGTTATCGGAAAGGTTGTGGGTTCAATCCCCACACAAAGGAATTAATTATTATTCATTAATACTTTAATATATTCGTTCTGCAAACTAACAAGCAAAGCGCAGCGTTGAGTTCCGCCACTGAACACACAAGGCCTCTAAGATTCGACGGAAAGTGGAGAACAAAGTGTCTTAACATTAGGTGTCCTGAAAAACGGAGACATACAAAATAAATTACTTACTTATACTATAGAATATTTTTGTGTTTCTATTTTCACGCATAGCAGAGATGATGAAGGGAACCTAACATTAAGACATTTTGATTACTCTTTATTTATTTATTTTTCCAAATAAGTATAACACAGGTCACATAAAACCGGGGCGTGTCGCTAGTATACCACAAAGTAACTTATCAGTAATGATTGAACCCTTGATATTGAACTAAAATGCATTTGCCTCTAAAAGCCTGAACGAAGGAAGGAGTTGTTAGACTAATTTACGATGCGTCGATGAGATATTAATATAAATTATATAATAAATATAATATACTAGCTGTTGCCCGTAGCTTCGTTTGTGAAAGATACCATCTTATTCTATTCTCGTAGGAATTAAGCGCCATCGTGGATAGGCGGCACAGCGTCTAACTGTGAACGTGAAGGTTATTTCCACTTGTGGAAATGAAATGTAAATGCAAATGAAATGCAATATCTCGATAATGAAGCGGTAAGTGAGGAACCGAGTGCTATATGCGGGATACAGCGTGAAATTTAAAAACAAATACAAGTGAAAGCTAATTATATTATATTATGTACAGGTAGTTAAAAATCACTATATCACTGTAAATTGTATTGTCTATATATAGAATAGTTGTTAACTAAGTTAGAGACCGGTACAAATCGAGTTATCTGTTCTAGTTCTGCCTTCCATCTGACGCGAAATGTAATTGAAACTTTATAGGATCTATAATGTATTGATAGTACAGCGGATAATTATAAACGTTATAGAAATACATAGAAGTCAATGGCACAGAGGATCTCTAAACACAATAGGTTATGGGTTCCATTCTCACTCGAGGAAATTAAATATTTAATAATGGATTTTCGCGAAATCCTCTAAAATATTCCTCATTCCAAATTGCAGCGATTTACGCCTCATAGTTTCGTTTTTGCTTTCAGTCTCTCCAGCAACGAAAGAATTTTATATACATAAATATTTTTATATATTATATACATATACCGACGATCACTCACAATAGGCAGGTCACAAGTAAGCTATAATTATAGCCAGATAATTGAGTTAAGTAAGTCTTAATAGCTTAATAAGTTTCTGTGAGTAAAAAAGTGGCAAAGTGAGACGTAAGCCTAGAAATAATGGGTTCCGCAAATCTCACAATATTTATTAGTGTTACTTTGCGCATTTATTTCCTTCATTATGGTTTTACAGCAAAAGATAAAAATGAAATACGTATAGGATCAATTTGTTGTCTGTCCGTCTGTCAAGACCATTCATCTCAAGAACGTGTGGAGGTATCAAATTTCATACAAAATAAAATTGCTGTTTTTTTTATTTTGTATGAAAATCGCCGCGTAATCAAAACCTGAAATTGTGGTTATGAAATGTACCATGAAGTAAGAAGTTATAGTATAAATTAAGTAAAAAAATCGAAAAATTATAATTTATTTGTTTCATAGAAACTTACGAGTACATTTGAAGTTCATTTCATATAATGTAATACGATGGAACTGCTACTGCGATTGGCTCGATGTACGAAACAAGCTTTACAAAAATTATATTATTCCGATATATGAATTTAGGAACAATAATTTGAGTAACAGTTAATATTGAAACGATAACAGAACCCTAAAAAGAAAAAAATATGGGTCACCTAACGATTTCACCATGTGCGCGCTAATTCTACTAAAAGGGTATATTTTATGTTGTTATTGTCAGTAACAAAATATTGATTTTGTCATACTTTAGCGTCCACTTCGTTGAGGGATTCTAGATAATAATATTGGAATATGTAGGTAGTTAGTTCCTTGTAACCTACACATAGTTATGAATGAAAACGAATCGCTTACTTCCCTCTGCCTACCCTTATAACTTATAATTTCATTATAGCAAAAAAAAACATTTCTTTCCACATTTTCTTTGAACAATCCTTTTCAAATTACATCTGTCACTAACAGGCTCATGTTAAACGAATATAAAAGACAAACGCTAAGAAAATGACTGTAAGAATTTTTTAAATGTTATTTTTCTACTTGTACGCTATCCGCCGCTTCTGAAATGCAAAAGGAAAATATTTAATTATTTAAATTTTTTCACTAATAGAGATAAAAACGCGGCGTTAAGTTACGTCACTCAACACACAATGCCGTGACTCACTCAACACACAACACAGAATATGACGTGAAGTTGAAAAAAAATGCCAGATCACTTTATCATAAGAATAACCTATTAATATCTATCTATCTTTTATAAAAAATAAATTTTCCACTAATAAAAAAATATTTAATAGAATATTAGGGTAAATTTGAAACAATTTGTTCCGGAAATAACAACTATACTTCAACCACTATATTGCTGTATCCGCTTATATCCGGTTGACACATTTGTGCCTCAGACCAAGAAAGAAATAGAAAGGATATCTTAATTAAGATATTTTTCTATTTCTCAGATTAACTAATCGTAAAACTTTACGATTTTTTCTTTGTTACATGAATTTTGTGATTAATCATTTTATTTAGTTGTGTAGTTAGAGAAACACCCTATAATTATCTTTTTTTTTTGCTTCACACTGTATTCCGCACATAGCAGGGTAGCCAGGAACCCTAGTGAGAAAGAGAGTTCACACACTCCGTTCCCCACTTTCCGTCGAATTTTAGAGGTATTGCGTGTTGAGGGGTGGAACTCAACGCCGTACATGAAGAAAATATTATATAATTTATGAAATATTATTTATACAATATTTAATCCAATTATAATAGCATAACAACACTAATATTATAATAACATAATACGTGTAAAAAGATTTCAGTTACTCCATAACGTGTCTACGTCCTATTTGTACTGAACTATAAAAAAGATATAAGAAAAGACATCTATTTTTGAAAATCCTTTTACTAATTTGTCGTAGCTTGCCTTTCACAAAAATAAACGTTTTAATTTATATACCTATTATAAATTCTACGGGATGGCGTAACTCAATGCCGCGCTTTATTTAATCAGACTGGCTTAATATGTACGTGTATATTGTAAAAATACAAATCCCCAACATGAGAATCAAACCAACATCAAGGTACATTACAAGGTATATTACTTCTAAACTATCTCATAAGCTATGCTACTATTATGAAAGGTGTTAGTCATTGGTATATTTACAAAATGTCACAAAGGTGGACTTTTATTGCTTGAGCGAGCGATATTTTGTTTATAGCCTCAACTATACATAGACTCACGTTTCTCCTGCATCTAAGACTTATACTTATAAAAATTTGAACATAGCGGAATTCGAACCTGCACCTTTTGAAAATCGTCCAAGTGCTCTGACCGAATCATACGTTCTTCATCAAGCTACTTTCTTATACTCTTGGTACAACTTACTTTTGTTGTTGAGAACCCTGTAAAGAACTCAAGAGGCGCGGATTCAAATCCCGCTACGGTCAAAGTTTTTTTTCTTTCCAAAGTAGTTCCTTGATAACACGTGAAAAAAAAAATTTAAAAAATATTTACGTTTTCTCAAAATAATTATAATTACATTTAAATTTACGTAATATCCAAAGAATATATAAAAAATAATTATTATGACCACAGATCTTATCTGACTGGCTGATGATTAGAAGGTGGTGCTTTACAGACTTCGTATAAACAAGAAAATTGATGTAAGCAAGAAAAGGAAATTAAAGCTCAGTCTATAAACAAAAATTCTTTGATATAAAAAGTTGCGTTTCAAAGTGATTTTTCTAAGAACATTAAAATTTTTCACTTACTTGAGACTCAAAACTGTCTTAAAGTTAAAGGATTTTTAGACCACTCAGTCCTTCTGAGAACTAAATTTAATAAAATTAATTTATTATAAGTATAAGAAGCCATCATGGCGTATTGTAGCGTGGGGCTTGGTTGTAAAAATAATAGTTGTGGGTTCAATTTCTACTCAGAGGATTTATAAATAATCATTAATTCTCTTTACCAAGCTTACTACTTATAAAATCTGTGAACATAAAAAATATGTGCTATATAGCACTAGCAACTTCTATTGATTACAGTGTATTTTGAAGAGTATATTGGTTTCACGCTGTATCCCGCACACAGCAGGGTAGGCAGAGGGAACCTAGTGATACGATACTCCGTTCCCCACTTTGTTCAATATTTGAAAAACAGGGCGGAAAGCGGAGAATGTAGTGTATATTAAGATTCCTTTTGCCTACCTAAGACCGTGAAGCTAGTTAAGAAAGAATAAGTAACCTCACTTGTAACTAAACGGTGCTAGCTTTATTCTTTTTATCAAAACGACTTCTGTAAGATAATATAATACTTATTTTAGTTTCACGCTGTTTCCCGCACATAGCAAAGGAGACAGATGGAACCTCCAAAATTAGTGCTAAGACACGCCATTCCCATTAAGACATGGAGGCATGCTTTTTGAGTGGCGGAGCTCAACGCCTCGCTTTGCCTCGTAACCAGAGCGTGGAAATTAAAATATTAAGTAACGAACCTACAGTCTTTATATTTATCGCGCTTAAAGTCGCACGCTTGGTCCCCTGGGCCACTACTGGCCTAATAATTTAGATATAGATTAAAACGCTGGTCTCCAATGTAAACCCACCGTAAAGGCAACTTCGACTATCGCGTGTACAGTACACATTATAGAATTTATACGGTACGTACCATACTATATTTACGTTGTGTCACATTTTGTTAACGAATGCGGTTATTAATTAAATTTGCATATTAATACGATATGAGTAGTAGGTTCTATTCCCGATGAATTTTTAGAATGATTTAATGTTTCGAATATTTTTTTAAATTTTAATTATTCACTAGTTTTTCCGTTTCGTTTTCGGAATTAAGCGCCGCCTTGCTGTCAAATAGAAATAATATGATTAACATTTTAAAAGTGTTATTCCATCCACACTTAACTAAATTAGTATACAAATTTGAGTACAGTCGTGGCGCAGGGGCTTAAAATGTGACTGTAAATCGACTAGTTGTAACTACGATCTCCACTCGAGGAAATAAAATATTTATTTAAAATTTATATCTCCATTTCTTGGCACTGGTGTCAAGGCAAAAGGCCGTTGAGTTCCCCCACAAACACGCAATGCCTCCAGAATTCGGAAGAAAGTGGGGAACGGAGTGTCTTAACACTAGGTTCCCTCTGACTACCCTACTGTGTGCGGAATATATCGTGAAGCTGATTTGTATAAAAATTATAGTTGAGGGAATGAATTATGGTGAGGAACTAAAAAGAATATGTATATAAATTTTATTTTTTTCTTTAGTACGATAACGAAAATGTTTACATTGCGGAACGAAAATTGCTAAAGTAATTATGCTAATTAGTCTAAATGTTCGTGAAAAAGCTTCTTTTTGTTTGAGATTTATGTGTTTGTTATTATTATGTAAATTGTTGACGAAACTGACAGTTTGATGGAAAACAGACAGAAGGTCTTAATTTATTATATTGAAATTGGTGGTTAAGTCAAAACAAATTTCGGTCAGATTATATAAATAAATCCATGCTTAGCAGCGTCATACTGCATAACAGTGCAGATAAACTTAGTGTTATAACACTCCGTTCCCCACTATATTTATTGAGTTGTGGAACCAATCAACTTTTCTTCTTACCGCAGCGAGGAGATGATAATAGATAATTCCCCTGAGACGCTGTCTGAATCAGACGCTGTCCTGTACAACCGCCTCGTCATATTTTGTTTTCTTCTGTATTTTATAGTAGTGACAAAGAACCGGGTGTCAAAACACTCTATTTTCCATGTTTCGCCTGAATTTAAGGCATTGGGTGTTGAGTAGTGGATTTTAACGCCGCACTTTGTTGTATATCCAGGGCGAGAATGAAAACAATTCCATGGCCGTAGTGTCATTCTATTTCAAGTAAATCGACATAGCTTGAACAAGCTGACCTCGTAGTTTGCTAACAGCCGTTGTAAAGTAGTACTAAATAAACAGACAAAGCAAATGTTCATAGTTTATACAGTTTAACAAATATCTTTATAATTATATCTTAATTATATGTAAAAATGTAAATTACACAGTCCTGGTGGCCGTCGTGGCATTCACATTTGGTAGAATAAATAACTTTCTTTATCTCAGTCTTTTAATGAAACAAATTCAAGGGAAAATGGGGACGGAGTGTCTTAACAGGTCCCCAGATCCCCTCTGACTACCCTGCTATGTGCGGGACACAGCTTGAAGATTTAACAAAATTCTTATAATTTAACTTAGAAACATGAAAGTTTGATCAATATTTTAAGCTCAAGTGAAGTCAAACAGAGCTTTGACAACTTTGCTGACCGTTTAGTTCCTTAAGTAACTAAAGTTTAGTTGTAGATAATACGGGTAGTTTAAATTGTTACAATCGAGATTATGATAGAGTGCTATTATATTAAACTAGGATTAACAAGATTAACTGAGGCCCCAGTTGGTCTTGTTAGTGGCTGGTCGGAGATACAAGCCTGCGACTGTAAACTGACAGATTGTGGGTTCGATTCCCATTCGAGGAAATGAAAATATTAAATATTTCATTTCCTCGCACTGGTAACGAGGCAAAGTGCAGCATTGAGTTTCGCTATTCAATAAGGAAACGGAGCAGAATTCGACGGAAAGTCTTCACGGGGACGGAGTATACAATAGGTTCCTAGGTTCCCTCTACCTATGACAGCCTCATTTGATTATTTCATTTAATTTAACATATCCTAGATAGAAATCTAACCTATTGATACAAATTTAGCTCAAATGGTAACAAGATATTCTCTAAAAATAAAAAATAAAAATTTAAATTTCCTCGCTCTGTTAACAAGTCAAAGGGTGGCGTTGAGATCTACTACTAGACACGCAATACCTCGAAGATTTCGCAGAAGCTGAATTCTTCTTAACACTAGGTTCCCTGGTTCCCTCTGCCTTTTATCACATAATATTTGTGTGTCAGCGTGATGCTATCAAAAAATTGTCAGAAGTGAATTATTTAAATATTTTTTTTATTTATATATAAAAACAAATATTTTTTCACTACTTATCTATAGGTAGGTTAGGTATAAGTAAGATAAGTAAAGATATTAAAAAGAAAAGATAAAAAACAAACTTACAAGATAAAGGTCTATCTATAACATTTCGTAATAGAAAATTTACAAAAACTATAGTAAAATGGACAAAAATTGTATTTTACTGGAATATCATTTACAAAGCTTTGTCGTTTGACAAGAGGATGTATTTCATACAAAGGATTATTTCACGTGTATTTCTATTAAATATAAATATATTTTTATTTTACGAGGAGGGAGAGCCAGTGGCACAACGTAAAATTGTTAACGCAACAGTTGTGGGTTCGATTATCACTCGTAGGAATGAATTATTCTTGTTTCACTGCTGTGGTAACAATGTCTCGAAAATTAGTGGTGAATACTATGTTCCCTCTTCTATCCTGCTATGCGGGAAAAATCGTGAAACTGTTTTCACCGTTCCTAAGCTCAAAAGATAAAAACGGAACCTTTATAGGAACACTTTGTTCTCCGTCAGTTAAGAAGAGTAAATAAAGTTAAGATGAGTATATAAAGTATTTAGATATATCGTCTTGGAGGACAGAAAATTCCAGCTTCTAAGTCAACACATTCAAAAAATACGATATAATCAAAACCTACTTAAATCAAAATTTTAGCAAGAAATGATGAACTTGGGGGGCAAAGAAAGATAAAATTCGAAGGGTGAAAATTAATAGGTATTTTAAAAAAATCATTACAAACATTAAAAAAAATCATTATACTTGTAGTTTATTTTATACAAAATAATGCATAGACGTATGCATTTGTGATGTCCTTCCCGTTCACACGCAATCCTGAAATTGGTGTGGAGCCCTTGGTACGCGAGTCCGACTCGCAGTTGTCCAGTTTATTTTTAGATTCTCGCTAAGACGCGTACGTCCAAAAAAAATATATAAATATAATGAAATATTTAAATAGTTTTCTTTGAACCCATTTGGGGTGTACATTCACATGCTCTGCCACCGCGCCGTGATGGTCTCTACTTTATTTTGAAAGCTTTATAATTTATCAGATTCTCCCTCACTTCTGTTCATGCGAAGATAAATGAAATCTAATATCGATAAGAAAAGGCGAAATTTTATTTTTTGGTAACTTCATTTGATGGAAATACTTAAATTCTACATTATCATCATCATAATGCAGATGAATAGGAGCTCGTGGCGTAGTGGTGCAGCGGCTGACTAAGCGTGATGATTGTGAGCTCGATTCCTACTCGGGAGAATTAATTGCGGCGTAGAGATCTGCCAACACGCAATGTCTCGAAAATTGGATGAAAGTGGAGTCGTTACATACTTTTCATATAATTTTCCAGTGACTCGACAGTGGGTTCCCTCTACTTCACCCTAGAGATGTGATACTTAAAAAATACGTATTCCAATTTAGGCCAGGTTAGGAAAAGCGCTCCCTACCCCACGTTCCCTCTGCCTACCCTACGAATAGCGTTCGGTATAATAAGCATATCAACTTCACTCTATATCCCGCAAACAACAGGATAGGCAGAGCGAACCTATGTTAAGACACTCTGTATTCCACTTTCCGCCGAATTCTGGAGGCATTGCGTGTTGAGTGGCGGAACTCAACGCCGCGAAAATATAGCATATGTTTATAGTAATGTCGAGTACTGCATCAAGGTAACTTAAAACACCCAATGATTCTTAAAATAAAATAGCATTCTCAACAAGATTTTCACTCGACTTCTCTAGGGAAAAGAATCTTTTCCTCATCCCTACAAATCCGCTAAAGGGGTTTAAATGTAACATGTACGATAGTTGAAGATTTTATAGAATGTTATATTTATTGTACGTAGTGTTAAATAGCACTAGCATCGCTTTATCCTATTTTAACCTATTTTAATAGTATAACGTTTTTTATAATTATTTTGTGGCCGGTGGTGGCGCAGATCATAAGCCTATGACTACAAACGTTTTGGGTTACGACAGGTTTTGGTCTCGATTAGCGCTCGAGGGAATAAAATATTTAATATTTTTACTCTCTCTCTCTCTCTGCTTACATGCGAGAAAAGAAAAGAAACCTTATTTTAATAAATTAAAAGAATAGATATATTTTTACATATATTACTTTTAACTTTTCCATAGCTGGATAGCTAAAGAGAGCTTAGTGTCGCGACACTCCGTAATTCATTGTCCTTCGGAACTGTAATTACCCCGAATAGGAAATCGTACGTTTATTTCATTTATAGATATTGACCCACCTGCCTCAATACTTTATGTAACAATTATAATTTTCATTTACAAAATAAAAGTAAGCACATAACGTGACCCGCAAGCCAATCGCATTTGTACTCGAAAACTTTTTCAATTATCTCCTCTCGGCGCTCTGCGGTAGGGTCGCCTATTACTCTTTAAATATAATTTTATTTCTACTTTTTTTACAATATTGTATTAGTAATAATCGTTAGAAATCGTTTGGATGTATTATAATGAATAATTTTATATATGAATTGGTTTTGTTTTTTTTGTTTTGAAACAGGCAAATGACAGGCAACGAAGAAAATATGGCAATTGGGGAACGAATAACTAATAAAATGGCTATGGTTTCTAATATTAAATTAAATCAGCTTCACGCTGTATCCCGCTCACAACAGGCAGAGGGAACTTGCACTTTGGAAAAAAATGCGCAAAGCCTATATATATAATATATATGATAGGCAACGCTTAATAAAGAAAGGCAAGATGTTTGGTTGGATGGAAATACAAAATGCAAAGTGTTTTATCACTAATTTCTCTTTGTTTATTTAAAACCCTAGAAAATGTAAAAACAACCTCGACAACCCTAGAAATCCTTCACGTTAAATAACTTCAATCACTTGGAATTAGGTAAAAAGATTTATTGAATAGTAAATTCTGAAAAGTTTTGGGCGAAAAGGTCAAAGGTGATGAAACTAAATTATGTAAAATTAACTGTGGGTTAGTCGGTCAGTATGTGTATTTTCATGTTAGGTTTATATAAATACGATTTAGGTAAAACTTCTAGGAATATCCCATGGGATCCCATAGAATTTATTGGATATACGTATATGCATAAAATTATCTTTAGATATTTGAATTGTTATGATTTTAACCTACCCTCCTATGCGGAATAACGCGTGAAACTCACCTCATATATTCTTTATTATAAATTTCATAATGCCGGCAGTTTGAAGAATTAATAATTTCAAGCAAGGCTCAGCCTCAGCCTGAGGCTTTGTGAAAAGACAAAGAGCTAACTCACATAATTACAAACTGTTATGGTCCACAAGGAAAATTCTTTTGAATAATTTTTATTCTGTAAATCTTTCTTGCTTTTGGACAGGAACAAATTTGTGTAATATTAAAATTGTGTATGTGTGTGTGTGCGTGTGCGCATGCCTGCGTGCGTGTATCATATAAAATTCGCAACTCTTACATATTATATACTCGTAAAAGCAAACATTATATCTTAGCTTTGGGCATAAACACATCCAAATGGTATAATTGCAGTGCGTACTTATATCTTTAATTGCAAAGTCAATATAGAACAAAAGGAATAGAATAGCATGATAGATATATACATGTTAAATTATATTCTGTATATATTACCAAGGGACCTATTCAACCCTAGTGTCAAGACTCCATTTCCCACTTTCCGCTATATATCCTTAACATTGCGTGATTTTGTATTTTTAAAATTGAAAAAAAATATAAGTAGTACGTAAATAGTTTGAAAACTACAAGCATAGGCTTTCAAGTATAGCCATTGATATTTTTAACTATGAAATCAGTACAAAAAAAAATGTAACAGCCTCTCCACGAGCCCTGTTCTAAGTTTAGCCCTCAAAGAAGCACTCGGATGGAATAAAATTGCCGCATGATTACCTTTTTGATCATCTCATCTAAAATAATATCACATATAAATGTCACTGTACCTGCAGCATGTCTTCATCTAAAATAGTGTGACATATTCTAAGTGTCCGAGGTAACCCTAACCGCAGGTACAGTGGGTCACATCGAAAATTTTGACGTAATGTATTTTACGTATTTTTTCAATTCGAAACTTTAGTTCTTGAGATTAGCGCGTTCGACCAAACAAACTATTTAGCTTTTTAATATTAAGTATAATAGATAGATAGATTGGAAGTGCAGATTTGCTTAAACCTACTCATATCTCTCGCATATAAGAAATTAGGCAGAGACTTTTGACTTTTGACTAGAGGCGCAGCCAAACAGACTTCAACTATAATCGCCCGGTTACAGGTTCATTACTCATTTGGAATGTTAATTATTTTCATTTCAAAGCGGGAACTCAAATCAAAGCGTTGAGTCCTAGAGCTCGACGTGTAAAGTCTCGAATATTGGGCGGAAATTGAGGGCGGCTTCACGGACGGACAGATCACCAACATATCCGCTCTGACTGGTGGCTCTCATATTAATGACGCGTCACGTCATTGTCACGTGCTGCGCACGAGATTGTGCTTGTCTATCTATACTCTATATATATATATATATAT
>JBAIZZ010000360.1:1377573-1405082 GCA_037355905.1 Heliconius aoede | reverse complement strand
TTTTAATGAATATAAACTGACTGAGACTGTCCGAATGAATGATTGACTGTACGTGTGAAGCATGAGGTTATGAATGCATGCAGTAAGTCCACTTATTATTTGGTGACTCTTCGAAAACTGATGAATAAAGTCACTAAATTAATAACTAGAAATAAGAATGTTAAACAATTTATTAATAAGGACCTATATAAAACTCTTACTTTACTGAATGACTGAAAAATAACGCACAACAGAAACTACTAAAATTAGAAAGTTGCAATTTGACCTGTAAAGTTACATAGGTTAATGAGTGTAGAGTAGAGAGAGAAGAGAGAACTAGAATAAGAAGGAGTAGGCAAACGGAACCTAATGTTAAGACACTTCTGTTCCCTACTTTCCTTCAAACTCTAGAGGCATTTTGTGTTGAGTGGCAGAATTCAACACCACACTGGGCCTCGTTTCCAGAACGAGGATATGAAAATATTAAATGATTTGATTCCCCCAAAAGTGTTTTCAGTCACCCACTTGTGAAATTGCCTCAATACGATTGCCTTAACTAGCTAAATAATAAATAATAAAAAGCTAAATATTTTCAATGATATTATCATCAGAATGTTCAGAATCGTGTTATCTAATTTATTACGTCCCAATTGGTTTTAGTGAGGCGTGTAATGTGAGGCCTTTAAATTATATTATATCTAAAGGGAAACTTACTTGTGAAAGGTATTTCTTAATGAATCAAATTTACCTACTCGTGTATCTTCATTTTACGCATTATATGATTTGGCAGGCTTTATGCTGTATCCCGTACATAGTAGAGTAGGCAAAGGGAACCTATTGTACTAGACACTATGAAATTATTATTGTTTTAGCTTCACGCTGGAAAAACAAAGGAAACCTGGGGACATATTGTTAAGACACTCCGTTCCCATTAAGTCTCCTCCCCCTGTGATGCGGCAACAAAAAAAGATATATAAGATAAATGGTTTTTTTTAGCATTACACTGTAACCCGCGCATAGCAGAGTAGGCAGCGGAAATCTGGGAACTTCGTGTTAGGACAATCTGTTCTTCTTTAAGATACTTCCGTTTTCCATTTTCTAGAAAGCCTATGAATATTTGAGCGTAACGATATACTGTACTCACACCTCTTAAATATCTTCCAGGGAGTTAAAGAAGTCTCTAAAGAAATAAAGTTATACGACAATATGTTGAGCAAAAGTCACATTCTAAATATTTTCATTAAAATAATCACCTCCAAGGAAGATATTGCGCCGCGTCTAACTGCGACGGGGAAAGAGTTTTTTCTCTTCTTTTAATTAATTTGAGGACTTATTTCATATCAGTTACGATTCATTTTCAAATGGGAAATATTTTGTAGGAATCGTTTAATTATTAAAGATAATGCTCACTTAGTGTAATTTAATTTAAATGAGGTTTTTGTATAAAAGCAAAATAAGCTGATTCTGTTTTGTGCGGCTCCATCGTGACTTAGTGGTGATGTGAAGTAAAGTGGTTGACTCGATTTGGTATATTGTGCCGGCGGCATTGGGTATTGAGTGGCGGAACTCAAGACCGCATTTTGCCTCAACACCAGAGCAATGAAATGAAAATATTTAATATTCATTTCCTCGAGTGGGAATCGAACCTCGACTGACCTCTGGTTTTCATTATACATATTAAATTTTACGGAAGCATACTTGCAAGCGACGAATAGTTATTTAAAAAAAACAAATGAATATTGCGGAAAGTTTGTTAAGGAAAGTTTGTTTGTTTGTTGCATTATATAATATGCACATTAGCTTTTTTTTTGTTTTAAAAATAATGGCCGCCCAATACATTTTTAATGATTGAGCAAATAACAAATGACGTAATACTTTTTCGTTTTTAGTTTCGTTATTAGTTTGTATGCAGTGAAGAGTAAACGGTCTCTCGATTAAAGTGAATTTATAAGGTCATTTCGACCCCGTGTGTTAAAACAATCCTTTCTCCACTCTTCGAATCTTATTCTTTGCACAATTAATGACTCAATCCAACGCCTCGCTTTGTCTTGCCGTAGTGGAAATTAAAGATTCAACTTCACGTTGTATCCCGCATATATGAGGGCAGGCAGACGGAACCTAAAGTTATGAGACTCCCTCACTCACACTCCCATTTGGTACCGAATTTTTGAGGCATTGCTGGCCTTCGTGGAAGAGCAAAGAAATGAAAATGTTAATAAGTAATAATTCATTCCCCAGCGTAGGGTTAGAACCTATAACCCTCGCGATCCAATCACACCCAAGGACCCCTAAGCCACGACGGCCTCTAACTTGTAGAAATTAAAAATAAATTAAATAAATAAATCCTAAATATTTTTAAAAAAATCCTTAAAACAACAAGTACAGCGTGCACTAAATAATGTATAAGCATATATTCCATATAAAACAAACAATTTTATGTTGTGAACAAAAATGAGAGTATTTTAATACATTTTTTAGCACAATACCTGCGAGTATATTACCCGTGACGACGTCCGATCCAGTTATTGACTGTGTATCTAAATAAATTTATCTTTTACCTTTTTTATATTTTGTTTACGAATTTAATAGTATTTTTTTAACAAGTTAGATATAGGTAACGTAGTGTTAAGACACTGTGTTTCTCAGTTTTCGTTCAATTTTCGAGACATTGGGTGTGTGTTTTTTTTTAATGAATTTTATTGCTGTTGACCTTGACTGGTCTTGACAGCAACGGGAGATTGTGTGTTGAGTGGAGGAACTCAACGCCGCACTCTGTTTTCTTACCAGATGGATGTTACACTAGGTTCTCCATATCTTTGAATGGGCTATGGACGAATTCTTTGGCACTCGTAGAACCGACCATTGTTGGCCAACAAAATCGATCGAGGAAGAGCACCATGAGGTTTGAGTGGGTAGTATAGTAGGTACAACCCATATCTGCCGATTCATGAAGCCCAAATAACCTAGAGTTCCCTTTTGGGGTGGCGTATCTATAAGAGGATTTTCTCATGATAAAAAAATTATATATTTTTGACAGATGGACAGACATACATACTTACCAATGAACAAAAAACCTCTCCTCATTTAGGTTCCGAAGGTTTCATTTTTTTTAAGTAACCCTAAACATATTAATAAAAATATCTATCTCGAATGTAATTCAAAGTCACAGCCATCATTTTCCTTTAAACAACTTAAAATAAAATACCCTGAGGCCGACGTGGCGAGTGGTACAGCGGACGGATCGCTTTGACAAAGGCGATCGCTTTAACAAAAGTGGAAAAAAGCGAAGCGTTCAGTTCCTCCACTCAAAGATAAAAAATTGACAAACGGGTTTTAATACTAGTCCTTTCTACCTACCCTGTTATATGCGGGATAATGCGTGAAGGTATATAAAACTTTTTATAACGATTACGTCATCATAGCACATTTTACGTGTTATCTCTGATGAGAACCCGTCCATGCACTCAGTTAATGAAATATCGACTGTTATCACTAACACTTATCAGTGTTCGATACTTTGTATTCGATCTATAATTTTTTAGTGTCGTCGTAAAGCTTTATGTTTATATATTTTTATGTGTATGGTGTCAATAGAATTACTATATGAATTATTTTTATTAAGTAAATGTTTTTTCTTAACTTTACGCTTTATCTCGCATATCACAGGATAGGGAAATGGAAACTAGTTGTGAGCCAATCCAAACCAATAATGTTTAGTGCGGGAGCTCAACGCCGCACTTTACCTTGTTTCCAGAGCGAGAATTAATTCCCCCAAATGGAAATCGAGCCCACAACCATGACGCTTACAGGCAGACGCTATGCCAAAACGTCCTAATTTTGAATAGGTTGCATACTACTATATAAATAAAAATCAAGAATACATCGAATAAACTAAGTTTTTATGAACATTTTCATTAAAAGATCAGAATTTGAACCCATTTCATTCCTATATATATATTATATATATTTTTTATATAGGATATTGAAATTAAAATATATTTACTAATATTATAAAGGCATATACAAACTCTTTAGGAGTTTGTTTGGTTGAACGCGCTTATCTTAAGAACTACTCTATCAAATTTAAAAATTATTTTTGTATCGCATCTATTTATCGAAAAGGGCTTTAGTTTATATTACGTCACGTCGATCGATTCGTTATGTCAAAACGATACGAACGGTCATGTACAGACTTACTTTAGGCAGTTAGAATGTGTGTGTTGTTTTTTTCAGCTTCACGCTTTATCCCGCATATAGCAGGGGAGGCAGAAGGAACCTAGTGTTATAACACTCTATTCCCCACGTTGCGTCGAGTTGAGAGGCAGAACCCAACACCGCGCTTTGCCTTGTTACCAAAACGAAGACATGAAAATATATTATCAATAAGTAATAACTCATTCCCCCGAGTCCCACAATGGCCACTGCGCCATACTTAATGCTTAACTAGTCTAATTTGACAACACGGACAAAGCAGCAGGTATAAGTTAGTGTTAGCAACTACTTACAAAGTCAACACGACGCATTTGAAATGGAAATTATGCATTTGGAATATATATTGCACTAGCATCTGTTTGATGATCTACAGCTGTTTCTAGGTTCTACAGCTATTATTACATTTGCTCTTAGAATTACAATGACATGAGGGTAAGCGAAAAGGAGGAGGTGGATGAAAGTAGGATAATTGAACAGCGTTTGATGCATGAATGACAACGTATATTCAGGCTCCAGGGAGTGTGCTACGCTGTGGTAAGCATAATGTGGCGTTGTTGCATCTGTCAAAAGTTATCGAAATCGAGACTATAATGAAGAATGGAGTGACACTATATTCTCTCTGCCTGTATCGTTTATTTTAGTATGGGAAAAAAATTTTACAAAATAATGCCACGAATGGGCATTGAACCTATAACCGTAGTGGTTTTAGTCAGACAACCAAAAAGACCTACAAAATAAAAAAAAACAAATACATGTACATACTAAACTTAAATATTATTCATAAGTTGAACTTAGAAGGTCACATTACACTTTTGTCCCTAGAAAGTTCGCGATTGAATAATGAATGATCTAACGAAGTCAATAAGATCAAACTTTATATTCTGAAGAGGGTTCAAGTGATAAGAGGGCAAGTGGAGAGAGCGGCAAGAGGGACCAGTAAATATTGGCTAAACGTCAATAGCAAACTAACCCATACTATATGTTATAGAAATTTTGACTTTACATAGAAGCCCGATTTTTGGCTTAGTTTAAAATTTAAACAGTGGTTTCGAGTTATTGTTTTTTAAATTTTTAATTTGTATTTTTAGCACATTTAGTATTTTACATCACTCTACATATACTATATATAGCATGTTGGGTAAAGACTATTCTTTGGTTTGTTCCCTGCAAGACACTACGTTACCCACGCACTGCTCAATTTACGAGAAGTTTGACGCTTAGTGTGGGAACGTACCTACCCTGCTATTTGTGAGATATTTTTAAAAAATAAACCCAGCATTTATAGTAATAAAATTGTGTAATAGATAATTCATACAAAACCCCAAAGGTATCATTTTAAATAATAAATGAAATAATTAAAATGTATTTCGCTTCTCACGCAAGTCTTTTCATTCATAATATATCACGTTGATTATTCTATCGATTTTGTAATATTAACTGGTATGTCGGGCGACAGCAGGATTTAGATAGAAGGGCATTCAGCGTCAATACCCTCTGTTCTCTACTTTCCGTGTCAAATTTTGAAACATTCCGTGTTGAATGGTGAAACTCTATGCCGCGCTTTGTCTTGAATCACCATTTCTGCATTCAATCTTAGAGCAAAATTTACAATACTATTTTGAAGTGAATACATCCTTAAATTTGCTACCATAAGGGGACAAACAAAAAACTTAATGATAATAAAAATCGGGGGATACAGTTATAGCCTTGTAAATTCGAATCTATCTTCTATATTCAAAAGTAAAATTATACCACCAATCTAAGAATTTATTAAAATAAACGAGCACTGTAATCCATCGCGCGTAGTGGAGGGGGAAGCGAAGCCATTTTGAGGTTATTTTGCTGCGTAACGAGATTTTCAATTATGTATAATAATTTGGCTGGGAGAAGATACGATGCTAATTTAATTAAAAAAAATAACCCGTTACATAAGGGTACAACAAAAAACGGCCGTGTCCACGACACAGCAACATAGATTCTTTTTTGTTTCGGATATGCGACTGTTAACGCGACGGATGTGGATTTAATTCTCGCACATGAAGAGATATATTTAATCTCTCACCTCTGACTGGTGAGGAGGCAAAGCGCGGCGTTGAGTTACGACACTGAACACGCAATACCACCAGAATACGACGAAAAGTGTGGAAAGGAGCTGTCTTAATGTGAACAGGATATCTTAATACTAGGTTCCCAGGTTCCCTTTGCCTACCCTACTATGTTTGAAATACAACGTAAAGCTAACAAACTTTTGAATTTGAATATATAAAAATATTAGTTGAGCGTTGAGTTCTGCCACTCCACACGTAATGCTTCTAGAAATCGGCAGAAAGTGGGGAACGGAGTATCTCAACACTAGGTTCCCTCAGTCTACCCTGCTGTGTGTTGGATACAGCGTGAATCTGATGATGATGATGATTAGTTTTGTCATTCCTACGAGTAAGAAAGCTACCGCCGGCGTACTTTTAGTTATTAGTATTTTACAGAATGTACTTACAATATAATATGTAAATGGAACATATTACGATTTATTCACTAGCGTCTTTAAGGGACATTAGGCAACTCAAACAGAGCTTGCCAAGCTTCTTTCATTATATACTTAACCTAGATCCTTGGAAATCTAAAATTACTTCCGGTCTAACCTTTTCTCGCTTAATAGAGGGTTTTTCATAAAACTGTCCTGGTTTTAACGAGGGTAGAGTGATGAGTCACTACATGCTCAAGTTACAGTACGCTTAGTAAAAATAAAGAGGGAAATGGAAATTATATTGGTTAGAGGCTGTCGTGGTGGAGTACCCGCTCCCGAGTTCCCGCTCTGGTATAGAAATCAAAGCATTGAGTTCCATTAGTCCATTACTCATCAAGATGCAATATCTCGAAAAAAAACTTGGAAAGTGGGGAATAGTGTCTTAACACTAGGTTCCTGCCTACTGTGTTAAATGGGTAAACGCGTGACACAGTCTTTTTTTTATATGGGACTTCTTTTTATGAACAGAACAGTATAATATTCTTCGTGACTCTGGGGCACAAACATTTGATTATAACACGAGGGTTGTGATTTCGATTAGCACTCGAAGAAATAAATTATTATTTATTAATATTTTAATCTCTTCGATAAAACTGAAACTGACTGTAAAACTGAGGCAAAAACGCAGCGTTGAGTTCCACTACTGGAAAATTCAACGAAAAGTAGAGGACGGAGCGTCTTAACGCTAGGTTCCTTCGCCTAACCCGCTATATGCGGGATACAGCGTGAAGCTAAAATAATTATTCAAAATAAATAGAACGAGGAAATTAATTGGAGGCTTTTAATTGGAGGCTTTAGAAATTGCTTAATGGATTGGCTAATATTAAAATATGCCGTGTGCTAAATTTCCCGTTAGTTGGTCTATAATTTCTTTAAAATCTAATTCATATCTATATAAGATTATCGTTTTTGAACCAAATCAGGAATTTTGTTTCTTTTCTTCATAAGTTTCATCAAAATCTATTTAGTCATTTTCGGCATATACTACTAGATATACAGACAGACGCATTACCTTGGTTATAGACGTCATAAGGTATTTGAAGTTATTGAAACTATTACAGAACACTACATACACTACACATCAGGTCTTCACTGACAAAAGATCTGGCTCGATAATTAAAAAATCCTTCAACTCAGTTTTCATTGATATGTACAGCCTAATTAAGGCCTTTGTGTTAAATTCTTGTTACAACTTCATTTCTCCTTTGATCCATCAATGTATTCAAAGATAATGATTTGCCACAAGGCATGTCGAAGGAATGCTTATAATTTTCTTTTTCTCACTCTAACATGACATAAGTCGACGTTTAACACCGCCTTTCAACACGCGATGTCAATTAAATTATTTAACGGAGTTATTTTTTCTCTACATAGATTTATTTTGGTTCACACTGACTCCCGAATTTAGCAGGGTAGGGATAAGGAACCTAAAGTTAAAACAGAGTATTACCCACGAACCGCCTAGTTTTCAAGCTATTGCGTTCATTCTTCCAAGTGGGAATTGAACCCACAAATGTGGCGATTACGGATAGAGCTGTTCCACTGGGCCGCGACGGTTTCAAGTCTCCATATAACATTAAAGTAGAGGAAACCATTATAAAAGTTTGGAAGTTATTCTTATTCTGTTACTCTTATTAATTTATAGTTTTGAAACAACTTGCTATGTATTTTAAAAAGAAGAATAGAAAAGAGTGATTCATAATTGAGCGTGTTTTCAGTTAAGAAAATATATTATTATGAAAATTTCCTTACGTACAATAATTTCAGTTGCAAAAATACAATTTTCCAGAGAAATTTAAATTTAAGTGGACCTAAATTATTTTTTAAGCCATCATGACGCATTGCGACAGAGCGCCTGACTAAACGCTGTTGTTTGTGGGTTTGATTACCGTTTCGGGGCTAAGACGTAGTTTCATTACACTGTAATTAGTTTAAAGTCCGAATTCAAAACATTGCATGTTGGTACTTGTTAACGCGATAATAACGTTTTTTATTTCCCTGTTTTGGTAATAAGATAACAAGAATCCCTAAATGAAGATCCCTAAAATTGATCACCTAGCGGGTAGCGGAGTATCTCAACACTAGGTTCCCTCTGCCTATCCCGCTATGATTTTTATAAGTTTGTCTACAATTTAAGTAAAATACTGTGTGAAGATAAAGTATAAGTAGTCGTCTAGAAAGTCGGTTTACGGGCGATAATTTTACGTGATAACGTTATAAGAAAAAATTGATGAAAAATTGCATACTTTTATGAGTTGAATTCAATTATTATCAAAGCGAAATAAAATAGTTCCATTATGACAATTTCCTCAAATCAAAAAAGTGAATGATTCACCATGATATTGATGTGATATGTACATATGATATTCGTCATTTTTTTTCAGCTTTACGCTGTATCCCGCACACAGCAGGGTAGGCAGATGGAACCTCGGTGTTAGGACACTCCGTTCCCCACTTTCTGCCGAATTTTGGAGGCATTGCGTGTTGAGTTACAGAACTTAACACCGCGCTTTGCCTCGACACCAGAGCGAAGAAAAATGGAAATATTAGCATAAATAAATTTTTGACTTCTTCGAATGTGAATCGAACCCACAACCGTCGCGTTTACGCACGACACCCTTGTACCACTGCGCCACAACGGCCTCTAATGATATTCGTCATAAATATGAAATAAGAGGTAAATATTCGAAAAATCACTTTATTAATTAAGCAACCGTCCACTTGTCGGGAGCTTCCATTCGGTGACGTATATGATAAAGGCTGTACGATATGTCCGGGATTCAGTGTTATCACATATTTGAGTTAGAGTTTAAATGATAAAAATATATATGTAAATAGCAAAAACTGTTTTCATTACTTTTTTCACGTTATAGCTATATACGCTTCACGCTATAGGATACTGTAGTGTTAGAAGTTGGAAGCAGTTAACGTTTGAAAAAATAAACTAAATAAAAAACACATGTCGTCTATATATTTTTAATATATACAGAAGGAGATGCTAGGTGATCGCAATAAGTGATACTCGTTTATATGTATCGCCCAATAGCAATACTCACACGACTTTACTCCCAATAGGGGTCGTTGTCTACAAGCAACTGCTTCGATTGACTTTTTTTTTTTCGAGTATACATTATTGCTGTTGACCTGGACTGGTCTTGACAGCGTCACCGGGCGGGAAAGACATCAAACTTCAATTGACATAATTCCATTGCTTTTATTTTTATATTTATATTTTTGGATACTAATTTAAAATTCTGAAATTAAAAATAAATCTCCGAAATCCTAAAAAATCCGTAGTTTCCGAATTTAATTGTAACTTGTGGATTGGATTGGCACTCGAGGAAATGAAATATTTAATGTTTTCATTTCCTCGCTCTGGTAACGAGCCAAAGCGCGGCGTTGAGTTTCATCACACAACACGCTATGCCTCCAGAATTCGGTGGATTTTTTCTATTTTTAAACGTTCATATTTATGTTTATATACAGTCAGCATACAAAAAAACGGTGGGGAACGAATAAAGTATGAAGCAAAAAAAATAAATTCCTATTAATAGCATATACATTTTAACTTCTACCTTTCAGTGGTTTTAGTAAAAATTTACATAAAAATCTTATTGAATTTTCATTCACACCTAACAATGTATATACCTCTTATCGCAATTTTAGCTCTACAAAAGGTCTACGAGGGTCTACGCGGGGTCTACGAAAGGTCTGTGGCTATTTATTGGTAGAGCATTTTATATATAGAAATGGTTACTGTATAGTAACCATTTCTAGGCTAAGAGCCTTAAAAGTATCTAAGTTGCACAAAGGATAGTGTATCCTGTCCTTAGTTGTGGTAAATAATTTTATACCCAGTGTATTTTTGTGTATTTTTTTCTGTATCCCGCAAACAGCAGGAAAGAAAAACAGAAAAAGAGAGAAATAAAACAGGGCTACGTATGTATTAAATCAGCCTGCCATGGTGCGCCTGGGCTCCCTGCCCTCCGCCTTCTGCTTCGGGTCATCGGTCCTTTAAGCTAAAGGGCATCCTACACTACGTATCGTTATATCGTTTTTTGAGGTCACAATCGTCAAGTACACTAACAATAAGCCCGGATATTAAATTTCCACGTCATAGAAGAAAGCATTGATTGAATTTCAATTTTTTTTTCTTAATAGAACAAAATTTGTTATCTTACCTAAAAAATTACATATAACCTAGTCATGGCGCTGGTGCACAGCGTGCGCCTGTATACACGACAGAACTGAACCCCGTGAAATATACTTATTTATTTTTATTTTAGCTTCACGCTCTATCCCCTCTATAACGGGGTAGGGAGAGATATCTTAGTGTTAAGACATTCTATTCTCCACTTTCCGCATTTATTTCGAGATTATATTACCAGGTTGATGTGATTGAAGTTTATTGACCTCACTCGGGACTTGAATCGTCCTGCCATCTTCCTTTACTAAATTTCACACATATTTATTTTCTACGAAGTTAATACCAAAAATTAATATTGAAATTGTAATGTCCTTATGACAAGTACATACGGGGACTCGTTAGCTAATTCGTTTATATTGAAACTAGATACGATCTAACATGCTTTGTGTAGATAAGTGTTTTACTAAATATAGCCTTTTGATATATTTTCCTCGCTGTGGTAACAAGACAGACAGTGGTGTTGAGTTCCGCCGCTATATACGCAATGTCTTGAAAATTGGGCAGAATATGCAAGGCGGGGTCTCATCAATAGGACCCCTATGCGTAACCTGCTATGCTATACAGAGAATAAATAAAAATTTACTAATATGTCCAAAAATAACTCTTCAAAAAATGCTAAAACGTTAAAAAATTGCGGATTTTTTTGTCCTGGGTTCGGTACATTATACCGTTTTTTAAACTTTGTTTACCACGTTGAATAATTAATTTTGGATCCACATTTATGGTTCATTTTTGTTTTTGCATCCCGAAATTCTCCTTTCGGTTTCGGGTCTAACTTTTTTCATTATATATTAAAAACTCTCACTTGGTACGTGTCAATAAAACAATTTCTAATTTGCCCCGACTTTGTCCAACAGTGCATATTTTTTTTTATCATAGTTTAGTTGTGAAGGTTAAATGTGGGGAGACGTAATTAATAAATTCACCGAGAGAGAAGAAACCCACATCCGTTCCATTTACAATCAGAAGCTGTGTTGACAGCCTATTATTTTATTAATCAACAATCTTCTGGAGATGCTAAAAAAATCGCAAAAAAAATTGAAGTAACTTATATCTTTTCATTTTCCGAGTGAAAATCGAACCTACAGCCGTCGTCTTTAATTAGTATTAAATATCTTTTGACATTATTCTAGAGTATTCATGCGAAGGAATAAAACATTAGCTAAAAGACCTAAGTCAAGGAATATATCTGAATCGATTCAGTTAAAATTTAGTATATCACTATAATATACTATACACATATACGTCTAACTCGAGGACCAAATCCACATTTTATATTCATATACACGAATAAGGCCAATTTATTGGCCGCAATTGAAAGTCAATAGTGATATCTCTTTGGCCTATCTAGACTAATGTTATAAAACTGAAGGATTTCCGCGCTGTATCCCACACGTAACAGGGTAGGCAGGGAGAACGTGGGGACGTAATGTTAAGACACTCCGTTCCCATTTAGACACTTCTGTTACTCATTTTCCACCGCAATCTTAATCTTGAATCTTAGGAACCCCCTGGTTTGAATTCAAAAAGTCATTCAAGCCGAGGGCTTTGTCTTAGATAACAGATAATCTGTTTATCGCGTATGTATGTATTATAAAAGGAGAAATTATCATTAAAAAAATGTATAACAAGTTTTGGTTATTTCTATTTCATCAAGCAGGCAAAGCTGTAGGTAAAACTAGTTATATAAATTACAACATGAATATTAACAAATATGAAATGACAGTAAGAAAATAATATAGTACGTTTTTATGTACATATGAAATTTTTCTTGAGCGTCCAGTTTGACTACTAGTCAAACTCTAAATTAGGTCAATCGATGTACAACACATGTATTTTTGTGAAAACTTTGTACGGTGACATAATTTTCTTTATTTGTGAGTATACGAGTCCTGTTTCGTCCAAATTTTTATACTTTTTCTGAAACCGTGCGATCCCTCGTTGCCAGACTAACTAACTGACTGCCAGAAATTAAAATATTACATGTTTCATTCCCGCGAGTGGGAATCGAACCTACAATCATCGCATGAATCGTCGGCCACTGCTCTCACTTATCTGATCACTCATACATTATATATATGTCGGCTCGCGATTTACGTATAGGCGAGCCAAGTGGTTCCGACGTGTTATTATTTAGGTTCTCCATTGCCGAGATAACACAATTTCACACTAACGGTATGATTCAGGCGTGATCCTTGTCACAATTACGATCTGTAAAAGCCGGACGGCCGACCAAGACAAAAAGTGACTCTGCCTGCGACGCACCTCCTTCAGAACTCTCCTGATTCACTGAGTGGTACGATAACGTAACATCCGGTAAAACAACTCAACAAAACTATTATTTTTAATTAAATTCACTTTAAATGTTATTTATAATTTTATTCTATAAAAGATCTAAATAAAATATTTTTGAATTTATTCTCAATATTTCTTAACCAATTATTATCGACGCCGACATATATAATATATATCAGCCGTGTGGATCCCGGCTTAGAATAGGATCACCCTGGTACTGTCGGTGTCGTAAGAGGCGACTAAAGTACGTGTGGTAGAGTCACGTCGCCAGTAATGGCAACACGCATGGGCAGACTCGACCGGATTTAATACCACCTCCGGCATTTAAAACCGGCGTGAAGTAGTGGTCCTTGCCACTGCGTTTCGCATTAGGTAATGCCGGGCCCCGGTGCCCTTCATCTCCACCTTTAAAAGGCTGGCAACGCACCTGTGGCTCCTCTGGTGTTGCATGGGGTCGTGGGCGGCGGTGATCACTTACCATCAGGTGACCCGAACGCTCATTTGCCTTGTCCTCGTCCATAAAAAAAAAACAAAATATAATTTATTCCTAAATCGAGAATCAAAGCAACAATCATCGCTTTTACATTCAAACGTACCACTGCGCTGCGACGGTCTCAACATCCAAGAGAGCTATCACATATCCTAAAATTTTAAAATCACCCTAAAAATCTTTTTTATACTAAAAATAACCTGAAAAAAAACTTTAAAAAATCAGAAAAATTTACCTTCTTAAAACAACTTCCTGTGTCACTCCACACACACAGCACAGCACAACACTATCAACACTCCGTATTAAATTATTTAGATAGACACAAGTGGCGTTAAGCAACCGCCCGCTACGAAAACCGACAGTATACTGAAAGGATCTACGAAATAAAGGGGCTCACACACACTTTAAAGTATTTAATTTTATTATTATAATTTTGTAGACATTGGATGTGGAGTGGCGGAGTAAATATCTATGCCTGACTAAGTTTTTAATAATATCACGTAAAAATTTGCTTCACTTTTTTCGATATGTTTGTATAGCGAGAGCACAAGTGTGTAATATTAAACTATATACGTCCGATTTTGAATGAACTTGTTCAAATAAAAATAAACAAAATAAAAATATCCGGGAAAGCAAAGTGACCCTAATGCCGTCGTTACACACTCACCGCCCAGCTTTGTGGTGCGACTCTTCGTCACGATGAAGAGCAGAAGGTATAGCGTATCTACACTGTATTCATTTAAGACAAAAAGCGGAAAATAAAGAACAAAACACAGATCTTAGCGTTATATTCTTTCTGCTCATAAGCGGGATACAGCGTGAAGTTAAGCAAACCAAAGTAACAATGTCTCGAGCAACCAAATTAATCTCAACAAAGGCCAACCTCATCTGGACAGCAATTCACAGCGGTCATAAACATAGTTTGACAATCACGATAAAGTCTCGGTTTTTATAGCATTGGCCAATTATTCTACATTATTCCTTCAATTACATGGAAGAAGATTTGTGTTGGAAATTTATATATTTCCTAGGTTAACTGCAATTACTTTATAAAACCTATAAAAAATTTAATCTATTGGGAATCAAACCCGCACCTGTTCAATCTATCCAAGCGGTCGAACCTCTAACCCATACGGTCTTATTAAGCTACGAAATTCTATATGGTTTTTACAATTTAATTCTGTTGTTAGTTATTTCTGTTGGCCGTTACAAGTTTCGACTACTCAAAGATTGTTGCTTATAAATGAATGGCAAGACTATGCTAATACTATTTCTTAAATATTTGTACTTCTTTTCTCAAGTATTATTCCTCACTAAAGAGAGAAAAATATTTAAGAAAATGAAGAATAAATGACACCAAAAGTATGAAAATTTCAACATAATTTAGTAGTAAAATCGTACGGTTTATTATCTAGAGCGTTTGGACAGTATTCAAGAGATGTGAGTTCGACTCCTGTTAAGAATTTATACGTTTCTAAACGTTTTATTCTCATTATTCTTCACACATTTGAGACATTAGGTATATATATAGGTAGGATATATATATAAGGCTGGCAGGCTGTCCTGTCGCAGCAGCAGAAGTATCACATACTACAGTCACCTGTATCGCCTCCAAAATTCGGCGAAAAGAGCTTTGCGTGTAAAGTTGACCTTTATACAAGTTACAGCTGTATATATCAATTAAGCATTGAAATACGTATATTATCTTAGGACATTGTGAGGGTCAATATTAAACATCTATTCAAATCGTCTATATTTATGAGGTGAAATGAAAGAATAACATTGCCATTATCTTAACCGGGTAATATAATACAAGCAAGCTTACTTCAACGTGTCTGGAGTATATAATATATGACTTATGTAATTGTATGGCTGGAATAAGTTTGATTTTGTTTTGACGAATAAAATATTTAATATTTTCACTTCCACGCTCTGGTAACTATGTTAGCCCGGCGTTGAATTCCGCCACTAAACAGACAATACCTCAAGAATTCACCGGAAAAAATGGAGCAGAAGTGAGAGTTGCACTTGTCAGTAAGAGGACGATTTCAAATATTTATTAAATTGTCTTCATAAAAAAATATAATTTAAAAAATCAAGAATTTTTAGCTTTTTGTTTAGCATTACGTTTTATTCTGATAGACATTCATAAAGGACCTAGTACATCAAACAAAGGATATCGATAACAGAATGTTGGAAAATGCTATGTGGATTTGAGTGTCTTAACACTTGCCTCTGTCTTGCCACTACCTTGCTATGTGCGGTCGAAACAAGCTCGGTCTATCTTGTAGGTTTATATTCGTATAATTAGGAACAGATGATATTCGGCACTCATTTTTCTTTCCTTTTAATATTTATGGAGTCTCTTAAGAAGTATACTAACTATAATCCGGCATTACATTAGACTTATATTTTATGAAAATGCTAGATCTAGCTAGATGAAATTAAACAAAGGAAATTATTGAACAGTTAGATGACAAATTAGCACCTTTTACATTTATTACGAAAGAAAGTGCACCACCTCGAAAATAAAACAAGAATTAATAATATAATTTTTTTTAAATTAGAGGAATTAAAGTGAAAATTCAACTAAAAACCTCATGGAACGAATGAAGAAGATATTGAAAGACGATTTAAATATAATGGTGGAAGACACCGATATTAACTCAATATACAGAGTTGGAAAAATTATTATTATTATTATATAAATCCCTATAAATTATATAAATCTCTGAACCGCACACGTGATTTCTGGCTAGAGCAGCGCAGTCTAATAACACAATAGCCGGCCAGAACGTATTGTGCCCTAACTCGATAACGCCTCTCTGTGCAATGAAATTAAGATTCATTAAAAGCCGAGCTTTGATTTATATATAATAGTAGTATTACCCTGGTGTATACATCCGGGAAGTCAGATCCAGGACGGCCCACTCCAAATGAACCTATCCCTATTATATTGTACACTGAGCCTTTTATGATGTCATTCTCAGAAATCTTCACTTGGAGAGGACCTCCAATGTCTTTCTATAATTTAGAATTTAAGCATTTTGTAGGTTGTAAGCAAATAATTTGGCCAAATCACACAATTATTTTAGTTGCGGGGAAATACTTACATCGTTGCTGTCATTGGTGATGAAGACAAAAGTTACATGTAAAACTAAATATTTATTTTATTTTATAATTTTGTCGCTACAATAATTACAAATTACAATTTATCGTGGGCACCTACATTCTAAGCTCATTATAATTTTAAAATTATGAGGAAAAACCCGGTCATATATATTATATCTAGAAGTAACTTGTAAAAATTTTCTTATTAAGAATAAAATATCATGTAAATTATACTATACCTTTCCGTAGGGAATCTTGCAACGCTACTTCTTGTTGTCTAGTTGTCTGTTCTCACCAGCACAATTATGGCCAAGATTTTTTTTCATCTTACCCAATTCATATTAAAGCATGTACTTCACAGTTTGTTCAAATTAATACTATTAACCTCACATTTAGAAAATACTGTATCAATTGATAATCTTCTTATTAAATGAAACACAGAGCTTTTATAAAAAATTTATTATCAGTTGTCGGGCCAAACAATATCCTCTATCCAATTTATGAAGCTGGAGACTCTGGTGTACACTCCTGGCAGGTTAGGTCTGGCACAGCCCACTCCAAAAGAGGTTACTCCTATTAGATAGTGCATGGAGCCTTCTATGGGGTCAGGGAGTCGGATATCTACTTGAAGAGGACCTCCAGAGTCACCCTGAAATTTGGAAATTAAGTATTTTGGTAGTTTAAAGCAAATATTTTGGAGAAATCACTCTTATTTGTATATTTTTGCAATTTCACTCGTTTGTGACGAGTTAAAGGCGCGTCATTGAGTTCTGCCTCTCAACTCGCTTTGCCCTAAAATTTGGCCCTAAGTGGGTAGTGGAGTATCTTAATACTAAGCTCCCTCTGTCTATCCTACAACACGCGAGCTACAGTATGAAACTAACAACATTTTCCAAGTCCATTACATTTTCAAGGTTTTACTGAGACGTAACTGTCCTTATATTAATTTACTTGAATTTTTCCCTTAAGGAATGTTTAATAACTTAGGCGACGTTATACACAACATAAGCCGTTTCCAAGTCAGTTAATAATTAAAGTTTTTAACCACGAAAACTACCGAGTTCGTCAGAAATACCATAGAATCAACACGATCCTAGTTTTGTAACTATTCAATTTAAAGTAGATAATTAGTTATTAACCAATGTACTATTTTCAAAAAAGCATTATTTATATCAACATTCCCCTTTTTTTTCATATTTTTATACTAAAGTTATCATTATTATTATTATATACTAATGATAGCCCGCAACGTTCGTTTCATCGTACTACCTGCGATGTGTGTCAAAATTGCAGCAGATACTCGGGTCGCTGTTTCATATACTTGCCAAAACTCCAGTCACTGCGTCTTGAATTTAATACTATTAACGAATCAACGAGCTAAACAATTTGTTGAAGGCAATATTGAGAATAAATTTTTATTTAACTTAAGAGTAAGAGTCCTAAGTAGGTAACTTTCACCAACAATTCAGTTTTATTTACACGTGTAAATTGTATATCGATTAATCAAAGTTTTTTAACAAATATATATCAAAATGATGATCGAACGAAGTGTCTTAACACTAGGTTCTCTCTGCATATTCCGCTGTGTGCGGGATACAGCGTGAAGTAGATTTTTTATTTATTTAATTTTCTTTCTAGGACGTTTTCAAAGTCATTCCTTAGTCTCATGCACAGCGCCATCTATTGAAGTTAAAGTTGAACTATTACAGTTCACACCTACGGATACAGTAAAAAAGATATATTTTTTAATTCTTAATTTGTGTTAATTTATACTTAATATAAAATTATATCAACGAAAACGATGTTTTTTTTAAATTACTCTATATTAATTTTCAACGTTTTCAAATGTTTAAAAAATAATAAGTAAACAATATTTATTGTGCTTTACTAAGATTGGTTAGTACCTACTACTTTTTATTAATGATAGCGTTGCATGTATCTCTGCTTTCTAAAATATAAACTTCCCGATAGCCAAGCGATTATAACGAAATCAACGCTTAATATTACTGTGACTTACAGACAAACTTTATCTATAAAAGCTCTAATACAATTCTATCTGTATACATTTGTTACGTACTTTTTACGTGATACCTGAATAACTAAGCAGATAAACAGAAAAACTTTGTAAAAATGCTGAATTATGCTGTTACTCTGGTTACTAATTATAGTAATCTGTCTATTTTAAACAGTAAAAAACAGCTTAGAATCCGTTCTATTTAGACGTAAAAATGAAGGGAAAATTAAATAATAACATATATGTACCTGACAAGCATCAACACCACCGACTAATTTCCCAGCACATATCTGATGCTCCTCAATCCCGCACCAGAGTCGGTTGCATGAAGGTCGAAGCAGGTTGTCACACTGTTTCGAATCAATAATATCTACAACTGCTACTTGAAGGTTAGGAGTTGTGGTTCTTGTTGCTAAAAAGTTTATTTCGTGATTTAAAGCGATTTAATGCAAGTTAACTCCCTTTATGTTACTCTACCCTTTAAGTTATATTTAGAATAATCATTATATTTAAAAATGTACATGATGATATTCTACTGGAATTAATAATATATCAATAAAACCGGTTAATTACGAGTCAGACTCGCCCACCTAGATTTCCAATTTTAGAATTGTAGTTAACGAGATGTTGACAAACGTGAATTTGCGGATATATGCACATGTTTTGTATGAAATGAACTACAAATATAAGTTTGCAATAATTTGTTTTCTTTTGATTGTATTGAAGTTATTCACTTTGTCCCAAATTTCATAACTGTAAGTCCATGGGAAGCACTTCATAGGTCTTCATAACGCGGTAAATTTAATGAAAAATGCTGCAAAAACATTGCATTAAAGCACAACAATACACTTTTGATTGTGTTGACTTAAAAGCTTGATTTATCTGTGCTGCAAGAGACCTCAAGATAAACGGGAAGTGCAGACAAACGTTTGTCGAGTTTGAAGTGACTCTATAAGGGTCCTGTTTTTACGTTTTGGGTTACGAAACCCTATCTCATCATCATCTTAAGCTTGCTGAACCAGAAAAATAAGAGTATTTATTATTAAATTTTTGTTTATTCACCTGTTTCAACAACACCCCAACCAGTCAACGTAGCTGATGTACCGAGTTGTGAAGTATCGAAGTCACTCCAAAGACACGCCGGCTGGAGGTTATTCGTAAAACTTTTTATTGTTTCAATTTTTATCAGAGCTATGTCATAATATTTCATAGGCGACTTATAATTGGGATGAATGATTATAGATAAAATTCGATAATCTTGTGGTGTCATTCCATTGGAGTACTGTAAATCAGGAAGAATATTTTAATTTTAAAACAAAAATTCTATTAACAAAAACTATTTCCAATAATGCATTGTTCGCATAGTATGGTGAGCAGAGAGACACCGGTCTCCACTCTCCGCCAATTTTCGATATAGCGTGCCATTTGTTAACCAGAGCGCCGAAATGAAAATAATTTATAGGTTAATTTATAGATCCTTACACAAATTGGTTAAATCAGTTCACTTCTACCACCTTTACCATTTGCATCAATAGTTTGTCTATAGATGTACGAATCACCCTGTATAATCCTCCCCCCAAATTACATATCGAATTAATAGTCAATGATTTAAATAGTCCAATCAGTCAGTTATTCCAAACTAAACATTAAATAGCTTCAAATAATATACTTACAACATCAATAAGGTTCTTATCACCGAGTCTAACGATTTCTGGTACAGCATTTGCCACAGAGCTGTCGAGCGGTGATTTAGAACAGTGTGCGGCTGTCAGAGTGAACCTGTCACTAATGAGGGAGCATCCACACTTAAATATCCATGTTCCTTGTGTGGCTCTCCATCCCACTCCTCCCTGAAGTTGATAATATATGTGAATTATCTTAAAACGGGTAATTCGAGTACTACTAGTCGAGGCACAGAGGCATTCAGCTTTACTGTAAGCTCCATAGGTCGTGGGCTCGACTCTCACTCGAGGAAAAGAAATATTCAATAATTTCATTGTTTGGCTCTGGTGACGAGGCAAAGCGCGGTGTTTGGTCCCACCACTCAACACGCAGTGCCTCTATAACTCTATAGAAAATCGGGAAGTGTCTTAACACTAGTTTTCCTCTGTCTACCCTACTATGTGCGGGATACAGCGTGGCGCAAAAAAAAATACCTACAAAGATATCTTGTATCGTAGGTATGTTAATTATTAAGCTTGCATTATTTTCCATCTATTGCAAAATAAAAAACCGTTTTATTACGTCAAGCTGTTTTTGCAAATAACCTTTGGTAGATAATTTAAAAAAAGAAAACAACGCAACAAGGCGTTTCAGCATAACGAAATAATATATAAAAAAATTAAATATAATATATAAATATTAAAAAATATATACTAACTTACCAAATAATTGTGCTTATAATTTATACTTACATCCGATTTATATTTACATAATGATTTACATGTGTAAATAAATACAATATGATATATATGTATATCAAGGCTCCGTCTGCCTACCCTGCCGTGTGCGTGTAGCTGATGTATATAAGTGATGTGAAATATATAAACGAACAAATAAGAATAAACTAAACGCTCTTTGAGACAGTTTTTAAAAAATACCCATTGTTTGCGATAAATACGGCCACATCTTTTTCCTAAGTAAATATAGAAATATATTCTACTTTATTTATTTCTAATTTATTTCAGCAAATCATGAGGACGTCGATCTGAGTATATAGTTTGGATTTCAACCCGATATCTCGAAGTGTTCTTGAGATAAGAGTTCTTGACCAACAGACAGAGGGACAACAGAGTGATCTTAGAAGGCTTCCTTTTTTCCTTAAAAAGTACAAAACCCCAGAAACAATAATTTATGTATGTAAAAATCTAAATTAAATACGAAACGAATAATAAAAAAATACTAATATTAAAATATAAGGACTTATGGTAAAGGGATGTCAAGAGGTTAATGTAGGTAGACTGTACCATAATAAATTATATTTTCGTTACTGTTCCATTACCAGTCCCTTTAGAGCAAACACTATACGTAGAAGTTATAAAATTATACCATATGTGGAAATTCTCCAGGCCTAGCATTCGCTCCGCCGATGACAAAATGACGCGCATGAAATCCACCTTTCGCCCTTAATTGTGTAAGACCTAAAAATATATGAACCATAAAATATCCAAGTATGTGTGTATCTTAAAATAAAATCATCTTCACGCTCTATCCCGCTCACAGCAGGAAAGAAAGAGGGAGCCTAGTGTTAACACACTCCATTGCCATTTTCCGGCGAACTCTAGAGGCAATGCATGTTGAGAGGCGGAATTACACGCCGCGCTTGTGCCTTGACACCAGAGCAAAGAAATGGAATTTTAAATTTAAATAAATACTTCATTCCTCGAATAGGTATCAAACCGAAACTACCCGCGTTTACAGTCACACTCTGTACCCCCGGACAGGCCAGGACTGACCTCATTCACGATTTTATTTGAAATACATAAAAATTTGCATAAAAACTAAGCAAGTATTTATATTTTTTTCGAGATTAAAGTAAAATGCGTAAAAATGAATATTGAAGATTTTTTTTTCCTTCACGCTAAGTAGAAAGGTAGGCAAAAGAACTTATGGAGGATTCACACTGTAGTGCCTCAAACGGTTCGTTCTGGATCCAATCTCATATTCTTGTATACAAGAGTGGACCGGATATTTGCTGGACCGATAGTATTCTTGGTCTAGTTGTTATTTTAACCGAGAAGCCCGAAAGCGTTTGACGGAAAATTGAACAGACATTGCAGTGTCTTGCCTTGTTACCAGAACGAGGAAATGAAAATAATTTCTTACCACGAACAGAATTCGAACCTCTACACCTGTCGCATATTTGTTCAATCTGAGGTTATTTTATAGTAACAGATACATATATCTTAATAAAAGAGTTTTTTTTACTTACATACACCAAAATTGACCCTTACTGCTTCTCTGATTTTCCTTTCCCAAATATATTCTATACATTCTGTATGAAAAAAGTTAACATTAACAACCAAATATAATATGTAGAAATATAGTAATAAAAAGTATGTCAGTTGGACTGTTCGTCTGTGTGTCTGTTACAACAAAACAAAGTAAATGATTAAAGTCATAATTATTTTAGTCAACATTTTATTTTAGGTTTTTATTTCTGTTATATAGAAACTTTCTGATATATTATACGATGTAATGTATTCGTTTAAGCCTTGAGGTGTAAGTAGATTATGAATAAGTAGAGTCATTTGCTATATCTTCTATTATGGATATATAGACTAGTTTTAATAATGTTTTCTGTAGTATCGGAGTGATATCACGAATATTAAAAAAAATTTAGTCTAATTTGTTTCACTAATTCTACGTCCAGGTTTCCTGAAATTCGGCGTAGGGGGCCTATCCAAGTTACAGTCATCTTGAGTTTTCGGCGAAGGTCGTTTTGTGGTGTTATCTATATTTATATAACCATCCTGAAATAAAATAAGAGAAACCATTTGAGATAAATTTAAAAAGATATCTGGTTCATCTTTATCATCATAGGTATAGAAATGGGTCGGCGGGATTTTCAGGAAGTCAAGATTATAACATTGAAAAATTTTTCCCAAAAGAACTCAAGTTCTAGTCTATCTAGACGTGCCACATTAACATTAACCCAGGTAAACCAATTTCCTAAGGGTAGCCACCCCTAGGAAATATTGATTTCCTAGGGGTGTTTCCTAGGACCCCTTGATTTCATACAATGTAACTAACCATTATGACTCAGAAATTCTGTATGTTCGTGATGATTTTTAATTAAATTTTATTTAATTAAAAACTTTTATTTGGCGGCCTGGAATGCCAAAGTACTACGCTGGGTACCGCTACCTAAGGACCTTCTTTTAAAATTGCTTAAAAATAGTGAAATTATAAAACATAAAAATATAATCTCAGCAAACAACAATAAAAAAATTAAAAATTACCATCGGGCTCCTGATATGATATGTCATAAAATATACTAGATATTTTATTTAAATGATATTACAATTTACGAGCATGACAATAAGCTGTTCTTTCAAGTTGAATTAGAAAAATAATGCGTCAAAAAATAACGCTATAATAGGTTTTTTAATTAACTATATAAAAAACATTCATATGTTAGAGTGATTTGTCATTCTTAAAATATATAAATCAACTTACACGTGTGATGGGATTACCCAACCATATCCATGGTTCTTCGAGCTGAAAATATAAATATACTGATAATTATAAAAACATATATATATTTGTATTATTATAGAATATATTGTAGAATAAATAATTATTTTAAAAAAAAATCCCTTTCACGCTGTATCCTGCGCACAGCAGGGTAGGCAGAATCAACTTAGTGTTAATACACTCCATTGTCCACTTTCCGTCGAAACTTCTGGAGGCATTGCTTGTTCAGTGATGGATAATTTTCTATTAACAAATTGAAAATTAAAAGCATGTGATAATTTTCTATTAACATAATATAAGCGTGTTTTAAAACAGTTTTCAAATATTTTGTACCTAAATATGTTATACTAACCAAAGACCTTTTGTAGACTTTGCTGGCACTATGGATATTATTAACTGAAAAATAAAAAACATGAATGATGAACTGGAATCAGTGTAACGGTCAGGGAATAGAGAACGCGTGTGACCAAACGGAACTCTCACAACAGTCATCTAAGGTTTTGTGTTCCCGAACCATTTTCCGACCGGAACGAAACATAATAAAATACTAGGTGTTCTTTAATTAATTTATCGATACTGAAGGTGTATGGTGAGAGGGGTACAGAGAGACGTCGGTGGACCTTCGACCACAGTATCGAAGATACTGGGGGAAAAAGCATGAGGACCCCCGGAGGGCATGCATGATGACAGTGGACAAGGCGAAAGAGGTACATACATAGAAACCGTAGCGTTTGGCGCTCCGTTCTCTCTAACTACCCTGCTAGGGATAGGGCGAGAAGTTAAGTAAAGTTATGAAATTTGTTAGATAAAAGATACAATGAAATAATTTCGATTGGTGATATATTAAATGGTTATAACTAATAATATCTGTGGTTTAACTCTTTTATATATAGATTTTAATAAAGCTACGTTAAAAAAATTTATAACTTTTCAATTAACACTATTTAAAATATTTTCCTTATCCTAAGCAGGTTTATGTTTTTTTCCACAGAATACATGATTAAGATATTCCGTTCTCTACTAGCCATCCAATCGCGTCTGCGTGTGAGTGACAAAACTCAAGGTCACCTTTGCTTGTGACCGGAGTGAGAGTGGAAATGCATAGAAAACCTTCCCTGAAGAGGGAATAGAGCTACAACGTTGCGTTTACAGTTAGAGCTATGCCTATACTAAGAACTTTAAAATAAAACACTTAAAAACATTTAAATCTAACTTACCTAAAACTAAAAAAAATATAAAACTAATATATCCCATTTAATTTACTCAACAATATTTTCTTTAAGACATTTAAATATTTACTCTAAACTTCACATGAAACAACCATTAAAGTCGACTCTCAGAATGACAATGTGTAATTATATCATAATTTATAAGGAAATTAAATAAAAAAATTACACACTGTACGTTAATAACTCGTTACTAACTCGTTTTAAGCGAGTGTGAAATCGTATATTTTTAATATTTTTTTCTTTCGAAAAGGACAAGGTTTTTTATTCAATACCTGCATATTTATGTTTGTCAGTTATCTTCACGCTGTATCCCGCACACGGCAGGGTAGGCAGAGGGTACTGAGCGTTAAGACACTCCGGTCCACACATTCCGCCGAATTCTGGGGGTATTGCGTGTTGAGTGGCGTAAATCAACGCCACGCTTTATTTATATATTTCTCATATCATTTTTTTATTTTTTATTAGATAAGAATGAAAAATAATTTATAACACAAATTTATATAAGAAAATTATTTAAGATTTTTATAGATATATTCTATAACTTTTTTTAAAATTTTTGATTGGTTATTAAAAAACGTGCGTTTAAAACGCTACGTGTAAAAGCACTTATAAGAAAAAGAACAAAATAACTGGTTTGACGAGGATAAAATCAAGGAAAAATTCCCAAACATTTTTATGTATTATATATAAGAAATCATTGTCAAATATATAAATAATCTTACTGCACTCTTATACTAAACAAGTATCACAGAGTACACAGAGTAGGTACATACACAGAGGCACAATTTAAATATATCCTCCAGTGATGTGCCACATATATCAGGCAGGGTATGCAATCGGAACCTAGTGTTAAGACACTCCGTTCCCCACTTAAGCTTAGTAGTGATTAGCTTATTTTTATTTCTTATATTAATACGGTCTATGTTTTTTACGGAATTAGAGAATGTGAAAATTCAACTAAAAAAACTCATGGAACTATTGAAGAAGATATTGAAAGACGATTTAAATATAATGGTTGAAGACAGGGATATTAAGTCAATATACAGAGTTGGAAAAACCGGTAAGCAGGACGAGAAAGGAAGGCCAATACTAATATAATTTATCAATAATTGGAGACGAGTGGAGGAGGCCTTTACCCATAATGGGGTCCATATTTCAGAAACTTACAAACATTACTACTAGTACCACAAACAATAATATATATGTAAGTAATCTTTTAAATCTTATTCACTAAAGACATTTGACTTTGCAACGTGAAATATGGATAAACGGTTTTATTATTATTATATAAATCTCTGAACCGCACACGTGATTTCTGGCTAAAGCAGCGTAGTCTTATAACACAATAGCCGACCAGAACGTATTGTGCCCTAACTCGATAACGCCTCGCTGTGCAATGAAATTAAGATTCATTAAAAGCCGAGCTTTGATTTTTATATAATAGTAGTATTAAAAAAACAATTATATATAATAGTAGTATTAAATATGTAATATATTTATTTCCTCGCTTTGATCTACACACATTGTATCTTATGCTTCATTTTAGTTTCATGCTGTTCATAGCTGTGTGCTTTGTGCAGGGTAGGCAGAGGAAACCTGGAAACTTAGTATTAAGATATTCCTTTAACCACGCACCAATAATCGAGACGTTAACGTACTGCACAACATCTCGCCTTGTTTTGTTAATTCATAATTCAGAGTAATTAAATGGAAGTGGTTTCCCTCTGAGACGGAATCGAACTCATAACTGTCACGTCAAACTGACGTTGAACCGCTACGGCATCCATCAATCATCAATCTTAATAATTTAGACACAAAGTTATTTTCAAAATTTTATTATCAGTTTTCTGACCAAACAGTATTTTCTATCCAATTTATGAAGCTGGAAACCCTGGTGTATACATCCGGGAAGTCAGATTCAGGACGGCGCACTCCAAATGAACCTATCCCTATTATGTTGTACACTGAGCCTTTTATGACGTCATTCGCAGGAATCTTCACTTGGAGAGGACCTCCAATGTCTTTCTGTAATTTAGAAATTAAACATTTTGTAGGTTAAATCACACTATTAGCATCTCTAATTTAAATATTATTATAGTTCTGGATAAATATTTACATCGTTGTCGTCATTGGTGATGAAGACAAAAGTCACATGTAAAACTAAATATTTCTTTTATTTTATAATTTTTCGCTACAATAATTACAAATTACAATTTATCGTAAGCACCTAAATTCTAAACTCATTATAATTA
>JBAIZZ010000360.1:1345649-1377473 GCA_037355905.1 Heliconius aoede | reverse complement strand
TATATATATATATATATATATATTGACTATGATTTTTCTCATATTAACAGTAAAACTTAATGTAGTTATGCAGTCATTTGATCAATTCATTATTTTTTTTGCCTTAAATTATATTATAAATAATATGTTTTATATGATTAAATCCGCGGGTTACAAGCTTCTTGAAAAAACAATAATTCCTCTAACTTGTTTCGCTAATTCTGCGTCCCAACTTCTTGAAGTCTGGCATAGGGGGTCTATCCAAGTTACACTCATCTTGAGTTTCGTGGGAAGATCTCTTTGTAGTGTTATCCGTACTTTGATAACCATCCTGAAATGATAAATGCTTTTTGAGATAATTCGTTTCATCCTTATAATGATGGCCGTAACAATGAATCCTACCCCCGGAGGAGGATTTTAATGATGACATTAAGACCAAAAAAATTTCAACTTAAACAATCATTGCCAAAGTAAAGATAATATTTATACTCTAAATAAAAAAGGGCGAGAGATAGTTTTCTATTAAGTTTAGAACGTATTTTTTAATTGTTGAATTTTATTTTTTATTATTTTATACTAACCAAAGTATTCCTTTTGTAGATTTTGCCGGCACACAGGCAATTAATAACTGAAAAGAATACATATTTTTAACAAAGAAAATTTAATAATGTGGCAATTCTTTTTTTAACGACACAAGTATGTATGTATTAAAAAGGCTTATCATTCTTGTCAAAGCAGGCGTCTTAGCTTATAAGACAAAAAAAATGGGTCTTAAACAGTATTATTAAGTTTTGGGTAGAGAACAGTGGGTCGTAACACTTAGTTCTATCTGCCTATTCTGAGAAAGAGAGTAGTCTTAGAGTCTAAATTTATACACTAAATATAAACTTACTTTTAATATAAGATCTTTTGACGTGTACGTGTACATGTACGTGTTGAAAGACAAAGAAAAACCCACTGATTCCAATATATATTTATAACTCATTATCGCAAAAAATGTCATTTGAACCAATTAGCCTTTCAACCGTCGATATGATAAGATATGATATATATATATATATATATATATATATATGTATGTATGTATATTTAAAATTAGCAGGGAAGCCAGATATAGCCTGTGGGCCTAGTATTAAGACTCCGTTCCCATTAAGTTCCTCACTTTCCGGGGGCATTGCGAGTTGAGTGTCGAAACTGAAAGCCGTATTATGCTTCGTTACCAAAGCGACATTTGTGTACCTACGCCGCGACTGTTCCCTACGACCAGTCGACTCTAGTACTTACAGTATTTAAAATATTTTCTTTATTCTAAGTAGCATCACGTTTAAGGCGCGCAAAGAAACTGCCCTTTACTTTACGTATTTACTGGAGCGAGGAAATTACAATGATTAATTCTCCCCAGTAGGATTAGACGCTGTTCCTGTCTTAGGAGTGTGCAAATAACATCTAATAATATTTAAATCTAACTTACCTAATACTATATAAAATATAACACAAATGTACCGCATTTCTTACAATCTATGAAACAGTATTTTCTTTTAAAAAAAATTCTTTTTTCAATTTACTCTTAATTTCACTTGAAACAACTACTCTAGTCGACTGTTAGAGTAGCACTGTGTAGATGTATTGTAATATATTGCATTTTTATATGCAATAGGAAATTTTACACACTGAACGTTAATTCTGCGCGTTTTAAATGAGTTTATTATTTTTTCGTCGATGCATCTTCTGTAATATGGTATTTTGTTTTCAATTCGACTCTACTTTTTTTTGAGCATTCGAAGCAGTGAAATGATTGTAATATTTTTTTTTATTTTATTGATTTAAGTCACTAACACGACATTACTGTTACATTATAGTAATACCATAATAATATGTACAATTATAAAAAAATATAAGATCCAAGTAAAAATATAACAGAACAATGACTAACGATATATATATATATATATATATATATATATATATATATATATATATATATATATATAATATACATATTGTCTGTATATTGTATGTATATATATATTATATTATTATTGTTAAAAATAATTTATCAGAGAAATTTATATCAAAAAATAATTCATAATTTCTGTAGAGATGTTCTTTATCTTTTTATTATATTTTTGATTGGTTATTAAAAAACGTGCGTTTAAAACGCTAAGTGTAAAAACACTTATAAGAAAAACAACAAAATAACTGGTTTGACGAGGATAAGGTCAAGGAAAAATTCTCAAACATTTTTATGTATATAAGAAATCATTGTCAGATATATAAATAATCTTACTGCACTCTTATACTAAACAAATATCACAGAGTACACAGAGTAGGTACATACACAGAGGCACAATTTAAATATATCCTCCAGTGATGTGCCACATATATCAGGCAGGGTAGGCAATCGGAACCTAGTGTTAAGACACTCCGTTCCTCATTTAAACTTAGTAGTTCATGTCCATATTTATGATGGTCGATCATGTTGATAAGTACACACCCGCCCTAATTCTATCAAGAGAAAGTGAAAGTGGTATACAGCCACTGTCAATTTCAAGTGAGAATATTTTCTTATTTCACACTTTTGAAAACGGTTTTATCAATAGCTAAGTTTTAATTTTGAACTAAATTTTTTGAATTCTACCTATTCATTACAAACTTTAGATCTCCCAGGTAGTACCTACTATATTATCAGAGCTTAAGATTTAATTTTTTACATATGTATAGATTTAGCTTGAATGTAGTTTTAAATACCTTGAAGAAAATACTTAAAAAATAAAAAATGAAACACAAAGTTCTTATAAAAAATTTATTATGATTTGTCTGGCCAAACAATATTTTCTATCCAATCTATAAAACTGGAGACCCTAGTGTACACTCCTGGTAAGTTAGGTCTGCCACAGCCTACTCCAAAGGAAGTTACTCCTATTATATAGTGCATGGAGCCTTCTACGGTGTAAGGGAGTGGGATTTTCACTTGAAGAGGACCTCCAGAGTCACCCTGAAATTAAACAATTGCAAATAATTTTTGCCAGCCTACTTGATACTTTTTAAACTTACACAATAATATATATGTAAAGAATCACTTATATCTTCCCTATTAAGTGGCTAATTATATATTATACGAGGTATAATCTTACCATTAGTGGTAAATTATAACTTTAAAAAAATCAGCTTCACACCGTATCCTGCACTCAGCAGGGTAGGCAGAGGGAACCTAGTGTTAAGACACTCCGTTCCCCACCTTCCGCCGATTTTTAGAGGTATTGCGTGTTGAGTGGCGGACCTCCACGCCGGTCTTTGCCTCTATACCAGAGCGAAGAAATGAAAATATAAATGTAAAAAATTGAAAAAAGATTCACTTCCTCAAGTGGGGATCGAACCCACAACACACCTTATTCCACTGCGCCACGACGGCCTCAGCAAATGAATAAAGTTAAACTAAATTAAAAAATGTAAATTATATTAATTTCAGAAAAAGCTTCTTATTTCGAACAAAATTATTGTAAATTTATAACTTGCTGAAGAAAGAGAAGTACCGTGAGAAAGTAAAAAACCTCTGTTCTTTCAAATATCGCTAATAGTTATTCCTATACTGCTAAATAACAGTAAAATAAAATGTTACAAATACCTGACAAGCATCAACACCACCAGCTAACTTCCCAGCGCATAGCTGATGTTCCTCAATCCCGCACCAATGTCGGTTGCATGAAGGTCGAAGCAAGTTGTCACATTGATTCGAATCCATAACATCTACGACCGCCGCTTGAAGCTCGGGAGATGTGGTTTTCGTTGCTAAAAAATTTTTATATTACTTAAAAGCGAATTGATACAAATTTAATTTCTCGTCGTTAAGCTTCGCTAATTAATACACAAAATATCTCGAAAATTCTAAGTTTCAAGTCTAAGTTATCTTTATCTACTCTTCTAAAGGGATATACAATCTATACCGTGAGCCTTATGCAGCCTCTATTAAAATCAGCTGGATATGACGTAATATTTTATTTACAGCAAAAAAAATATATTTAAGTATATTGATATTATTTTAAATTCCTTAGACAATTGAAGAAAGTGTTACGTGTAAGAGTGGACGTCATCCATGACTGGCCAGTATCGCAAGAGCAGTATATTTTCGAATTTCGAATCTTGCGGAGCAAAATTAGATGGAAATAATGCCCTCTATAATTCCAAATAGATAAAAGAATCCTGTGATCAAGTTCCTGTGACAAAATGTCTTAATTTTGATTTACACTGTCTATAAATTACGTTTTCATTATATGCTGAGCGGCGACAAATAATTAATTAATACTGGGGAATACTATTAACAACTATATCTTCCTAGAGGTTATTTGTATATTTATTATAGACTGAAATACAGATGTAATTGATTTTCACTGACCTGTTTCGACAACACCCCAACCAGTCAACGTAGCTGATGTACCAAGTTGTGAAGTATCGAAGTCACTCCAAAGACACGCCGGCTGGAGGTAATTCGTAAATCTTACTATCGTTTCTATTTTCATAAGAGCTATGTCATAATATTTCTTAGGCGCCCTATAATTAGGATGAATTATTATTGACAAAATTCTATAATCTTGTGGGGGCAGGCCGTTATAAATCTGAAAATTAGAAAATAATATTCATTTTAACAAATATATATTTTCTACAATAAATATATTATATTTTCTATCAAAAATATGTATTTTTGATAGAAATAGATATAAAATATTTTAAATTTTTTTTTGTAAGTGGTTGAGTGGACTCCTTTCGCCACTTCGTTCAACAGAGGGTTCATCTTTTATATGTAACTACCTGTTATTTTCATTATCTTGGTATATAAAACTCTTTTATACCAAGTTGTAGTGAAACTCAACCTAATCTATCAGTATCCACACAACGTATCGTGTGACACAGTTACGAACGTTAGATTACAATAACGTAAACACTTACTACTACGAAAATACTACCAAACGTTGCAGATCTTCCGAGTTTTCATTCTCGAAAAACATACTAGAACCAGAAAGAGATATCTCTCGTTCTGTTCTGCGCAATTACCTATTTTCTATAATAAGTCTAAACAACGTTCAACTTCAACCTACCTACTAAACTAGTGTAATCTTTCTCCCCAAGTGTGGATCTAATCCATGACCTGATGGTCATTGACAGTCAGACTTTATTTCTAAGTGTATCAAAATAGCTTTTAATAACATACGAGTACTTACAACATCGATAAGATTCTTGTCACCAAGTCTAACGATTTCTGGTACAGCATTCATTACGGTCGTATCAAGCGGAGACTTTGTACAGTGTGCAGCTGTCAGAGTGAACCGGTCGCTGATGAGGGAGCATCCACACTTAAATATCCAGGTTCCGTTTCTGACTCTCCACCCTACTCCGCCCTGAAGCGTATATAATATGCCTTAGAGAGAAAAAAATACTTAGCATTCTATGGACACTACTTAGCATACGCACATCAACGTACACGATTGACACGTAGTATTGCAGGAAGATGATTTCAGAGCAGTTCCTGGTACCTGTGACCCAAGTTTAAAAGGACTCTTTGTATATTTATTATTACCTGACTGACTTTACTTTTCGTAGGCCTGCCAGACGTCCGTAAAGCTCGTTTAAAATTGACACAATATACGTCATACTTTAATTTTACTCATATTATACGAACTATTTCAAGACCCCTTTAAAGCATCCAGACCAATCAGTTGGCCCAATCATCCTCCCAGATAGAGATATATCTTTATTTGGCGCTACGTGTGACAGGAACTGTCTTAATTACATATTAAACTAATAGTCCAATAAAATTGCTAACATGACGTAAGTCTGGGGGCCCTGGAATCTTGGACTATATGTATATTTATTTTAATTCCCTAAAATGTTTTATTATGTATTTAAACACTAGATGATATTTTTAAGTAAAACTTTTATAATATAACACCATATTTGGGTAAACGTCGGTTAGTTTTCCAAAAATAAAATTGTACAATTGCACTATCTTGTACTAAATTTCTTTTCTTAATTATCATCTTTCTTTGTCAGACTCTTCTGAGAATTGACAAACATTTCATAACGAAAAGTAAGAAAAATATACCATGTGTGGAAATTCTCCAGGCAACGCATTCACTCCCCCGATAGCATAATAAGGCCCAATATATTCATTTTTCTTCCGTAATTCTGCAATACCTAAAAAGACACCTCAAATTCAAGAGCTTCATATTAGAGCTTATAGATCTATTATATATATATAATATATAGCTTATAGATTAAGAGCGTCATAATAATAAATCCGTCTCTGGTTCTGAGTCAGAGTCAAATAACTTTATTCGAAAAAGGAAGTTACTCATAACGTACATACATGCATCATTTTTAAAATGTCGAAGAAAAATTATTTCATAACTGGTCTAACAAGAACAAAACGTAAAAACACTTAAAATTTTGCATATAGCAGAGTAGATAAAGGGAACCTGAGAACCTATTGTGAACATATATATATATAGAATATAAAGAGTTTACAAGAACTATAATACTTACAACTCGTAAAATTTAATCTTACTTCTTCTCTGGTTTTCCTGTCCCACACATATTCGAGGCATTCTGAAAAAAATATTAAACATACGAAATTAAATGTTTAATATTATAAACAATAATTATAAAATATAATCTTATTTTACATTTTTAACCGACTCCTGTAGAAGACGGAGATTATCAATACAACTGTATTTTTTAATGTTTATTACTTCAGAACTTTAGACTGGGTGAACTAATTTTTTTAATTTTTTATTCGAAAAGACCACACAAAAAGCACTAGTGCTTAAAGCCGCTAGTTCAAGTGAAGTATCAGATGAAAAGACTCTGGCTAAGCTAAGTTAAGATTCAGAAAGACCTCCAATTTTGGTACAGAATCCTCGGTAGATGAGCCCGACTCATACTTATCCGATTTTTTTCATTGATCGTTCTCAGAGTCAGACGTTTTACCATACATCATTAGGGGTGCTTTCGAAAACGAGCTATTGATTCTTGTATTCTTGGAGTGATTAATAAAAATAATAATGATTCTAACTTGTTTTACTAACTCTACGTCCGGGCTTCCTGAAGTTTGGCGTAGGAGGCATATCCGAGTTACAGTCATCGGGAGTTTCAGATGAGACACTCTTTGTTGTTTTCTCCGTATGCTGATATTTATCCTGTAAAGTAAAAGACATTTTGAGGCATTATGTGTTTAGTGGCGAAACTCAACGCGTATCCCTGCGCCCCGACTGACGTATTTTCTTAATTTGAACTTACTTAACTTAAACATTAATAAAATATGAAACAAGCACACAACTGGCTATCAAAAGTTTTAGTTTTTTCGTCGCGAGTCTACGCCAGTGTCAGTGACAATATCATATAAAAAAATTTAAAAATATGAAATCCTACTTACGTGTGTTAGTTTGAAGTAATTGTCCGACCATATCCATGGTCGTTCGAGCTGAAAAAAAAATTGTTACAATTATAAGAATATATATATATATATATATATATATGTGTGTGTATTTTTTCTTTCATGTCCTACATATGTCATGACTTTACGAGATATACACATTACACTACAACACAAGCACATTATAATCAAAAAACACATCATTCATTATCAGTGCTGCACATTTTCACTTCACAAAAAAAAAGAACGGGAATCGAACCCACAACTCTTATGTTGGCAAGCAGATGCTGTGCCGCTGCAACCCACCCGATATTTTCACCAATTTCTTGCCACCCGATTTACTTGAAAGTTTACATTCCTAGGAATCCGACAACAATATAAATGCTTATAAATGGTATGAACATGCTAAAAAACATTCATGATAAAAATAGTTTTATACAAACTTTTAATGTCTCTTGTAGCGCAGTGACAGAGCAGTTGACTATAAGCAAAACGGTTATGGATTCGAACCCGAGTCACGGAATTTATTTTCATTTTCCCGTTCTGGTAGACGAAACGCGGCGTTGAACAGAGCAATCAAACAGAGTAAGGTACGAAGTGTCTTAGGTCTAAAACAAAATTTTGTAATAGTTTTATACTAACCAACTCACTACTGTTGTAGACATTGCTTGTACTGTGGAAATGAATAACTGAAAAAGATATGTTTTTTTTTTAAAGAAAATGAATATTTAATAAAGAAACAGTTGTTTAACTATAATATAAATTAATGCATAAATACTCATATCTTTTCATTGTATTGACTTGGAAACTTAAATACTTCTGTACTTCAAAGTACTTGAATGTATGATATTAATTTAAATTTTATAACTATACAGCGGCATAGCTTGTGTAAATGTGACTGTTGTGGGTACGATTCAGGAATCGGAGGAATGAGTAATTTTCATTTCCTCTGTCTGGTAACAAGATAAGCCGCGGAATTGAGTTCCGCCACTACACATAATGTCTAGAAATTAAACGGAAATTGAGAACTGTCTTAATACTAGATTCCCTCCACCTGCTCTATTATATGCAGGATACTACGCGAAGCTTAAAATAATGATCAAAAAGAAAAAAAAATGTGTAAATTATTATCATCTCTGCAGTCCTAAGAATAACACTAGATCCCCTCAGCCCACCCTGCCATTCGGGAAACGTAATATTTTTCTATAAAAATGGCCAAAACTATTCAAAATCATACAATAAGTTATAATTAATCACTAACCGTAACACTAAATAGTATTTGAACCCACATCACTCAAGAAACAGACAAATACGACACGCATATTGCCTACGAAAAGAAATCAAGCTAAATTGATTTTTTATAATTAAAATATTTATAACAGCGTTAGTTTCCTCTACTTTACACACATTGTCTAGAATTCGGAGAGTGGGAAACTGAGAGCCCCATTGGGAAGGTAATATTCTAACGCTAGATTCCCAGGTTCCCTTTGCTCACCTTACTATGTGCGGGATACAGCTTGAAATATTAAAATATTTGTTCTTATCGTAGGATATAGTATCATAAGAGTACTTGAAGATATTTGAATTTAACTTACTTAAAACTATATAAAATATTATACAAATGTATCGCATTTTCTATAATAGTGTTCACTTGAAAATAAATAATTTACAATATACTCTAAACTTCACTTGACATCGACACAACTGTTCTAGTCGACTGTTGGAATAACACTGTGTAGATACTAAATCCACCATAATTACACCATAACTTTGCTAACTTTATAAAATATTTTACACAATGTACTTTATAAACGCGCGTTTTAAACAAACGAATGTAGAGATGTTTCACGCCCCGTTTTCTCAGATAGGATGCAGCTTGGAGCTATGTATTTTTTTAGCCGTGTGGTCCCGACTTAGAATAGGACCACCCTGGTACTGTCGGTGTCGTAAGAGGCGACTAAAGTACGTGTGGTAGAGTCACGTCGCCAGTAATGGCAACACGCATGGGCAGACTCGACCGGATTTAATACCATCCCCGGCATTTAAAACCGGCGTGAAGTAGTGGCCCTTGCCACTGCGTTTCGCATTAGGTAATGCCGGGCCCCGGTGCTCTTCATCTCCACCTTAAAGGCAGGCAACGCACCTGTGGCTCCTCTGGTGTTGCATGGGGTTGTGGGCGGCGGTGATCACTTAAAATCAGGTGACCCGAACGCTCGTTTGCCTTGTCCTCTCCCATAAAAAAAAAATGTATGTATAACATGACCATGACCGTTTTTCGCTTGTGTCCCGGTGTCCCGAAACATGCCACCGGGACCGGTCGAAATAAATTTCTCTATTATCGCAATACGCTAGTTTTAAAAAAAATAGAAGTTATAATATTTACGGCAAAATAAAATAATTATGACATATTTAATAAATATTTTGAATTTGTGCTAATTAATAAATTAAAATGTGTGATGTGTTTTTTTTTCAATGTTTTTTATTATCTTATCTACCACCTATTTGCGAAGCCAAATATCAATTATTAAAATTTTTGCTGTTTCAGTTTGTATGCTTGTGCACGATAATCATAGAAACTTAACCTAAGCTTAACCTTACAATGAATATAAATATTTTATATATTTTTTTTAATATTATAGATGACTATAAAACGCGCGTTGGAATTGCTTATTGTATAAGCACTCTTAAGTAAGATGTCAAAATAACTGGTTTTAGAAGGATAACGTGAAGCAGAGATGGTCAACATTCAACTAATGTACAAGAATAGCACGTGTAAGGCTTTTTTTCTCTCTATCTTCACGCTGTATATCGAAGAGTAAGTAGAGGGAACCTAGTGTTACTATACTCCGTTCCCTACGGTCTTACTGCCAAATTTTTGAAACATTGGCTGTTGAATGGCGGAACTCAGCAACGGCACTTGTAAAACTTTTTGGAATGAGTTAATAAAAAATTCATTTTCTCAAGTAGAAATCGAACCCATAACCATCGCACTTACAGTCAGAATAGATATAATCGTAATTAATATTTTAATTTATTCTCACACGTTTTCCTTATTGACTTCCTTCCCCACTATCCCCTTATTTTAGCGATTTTATAACATTTATAAAAAAACAATACAATGAATAACCGGTACGTCATTAATATAAAGATGCCATATATCAGGGGAATTACTTTACATACAAAATCATGTACATATTTATAAGTAGCGCCTCTAGTAGAAAAGGTATAAGTTGAACAAAATCGAAAATTATATATATTTTTTAAAAAACTTGATCTCAAATGAAAAATTACTATAATATTTACTTTTTACTATAACTTTGTGTAGATTATGTTTATATTTTTAAAATATTTATTTATTATATTTATTATAAATATTTTTAAAAAATATAACAGGCTTAACTCTAGATTTCCTCTGCCTACCCCGTTATACCGAAAATAGCGTGAATCTGGTTTCTTTAGAACATTATTTAAAGTTAATACACATACATTTATATGTTCAGCTTCTTCAGTAATTTTTTAAATTTTGGGATTACGCCTATTTTCATTGGAAGCAAAGAAATTTCGTAATCTTTATGACTTGTCATCTATTTAACATAGGGACTTTACCGATGACCTAAAATAGTATTGTTTTACATCAGCGACCCGCTCGTTGCTTTGTCTGCTTGAAATATACAATTTTTTATTATTAAATCTGATTTGCTTTCGTCTTCTAATAATATTATTATTTTATTGATAATATCTATGCATTGTAGACTAAAGTATGAGTCAATGCAATAAAACAGCTGTTATTCTACATAGTTGAACCGGAACTGGTTTTGATTTATTAATCGATTGAAATTTCACATAAAGTACACTTCCCACTCCAACTCCCTCATTGCCGAAGTGTGTAAGTACGCTCCTCATCCACACCCGTTTCTTCGACGCCCTCGCAGCGTCTTTCTAGAACGCAAATCCCTCTCGCAAACGCCCAATACATAATCATGATGATGATGGCAGGAATCACTCCTCAATCTCACAAAACACTCTCCGGGGGCAGTCCTATCTCACGGCACATGCACGGAGCCCAACGGTCGAACTCCCCCCTGATTACGGTACGCAGGACATTCCCCTGCGATCGTCAACAATTTACGAGCGTCCGAGCAAGCGAGCCGCATTTGAATTGGTAGTTTCTGAGATTAGTGTGCATAAACACAGACAATAAAAAATGATATTAACACAATTATTTTTATTTCTATTACATTGATAAATCACCTCCATAATCGGATTATTTCATACACATCTTCCATGTACAGACTGCAATCAGTCACATTTATATTAGATTTATATGAATGTGACTGATTGTAGGAAGTGAAATATTTATTAAGGTTTATATTTCCATTTTCTTCGCTCTGGTGTCGAAGCAAAGCGCGGTGTTGAGTTCTTCCACTCAACACGCAATGCCTCTAGAATTCGGCAGAAAGTGCGGAACGGAGTGTCTTAACACCGAAGTTCCCTCTGCCTACCCTGTTGTGTGCGGGATACAGCGTGAAGCTGAACATAAAAAGCAAGAAGTCCCCCTTGAGGGCATGTATGTAGAGGTTGATGACAGTGGACGATGCGAAACAGGAGTGCAGAGTGGATAGCATTTAGCGCTCCGTTGTAGAGTCGATTCTAACTCGATAAAATTAAGGAAATTTCTTCACTCTGGTGTCGAGGCAATGTGCGGCGTTAACTTCGCTACTCAACACTCAATACCTCCATAATTTAGTGGAAAGTTGGGATCGGAGAGTTTTAACACAAGGCTTCCTCTGCCTACTCTGCTACACGAAAGCTACAGAGTTAGCTAATAATATATATATTAGAAATTAGAATCTCGTTTTCATAGACATTCAGAAGAACTATTCTTCTGAAGAACTATTTGACCTGTTACCTGGCGCCGAATTTTCTAACCGTACGATACGTCATAAGCTCAATTATCGTCCACTCCACCTGGATACGTGGCACTCCATTACTCTACGGTTTCGTAGGAACTTCCACGTGCCACAGAACTGTTGAATGGCCTACCCGCGGCCGTGTTTCCAGGTCGATACGACATGGGTACCTTCAAAAAGCGCGTCCTTAAAGACCGGCAACGCACCTGTGGCTCCTCTGGTGTTGCATGGGGTGGGCGGCGAACACTTACCACCAGGTGACCCGAACGCTCGTTTGCCTTGTCCTTTTCCATAAAAAGAAAATAGAAAATAACCCATGATGGGCTCCGTACCATTACCATCATTAATAAAAAAGATTCCGGTATAAAGCTGTTTGTGGGAGCTCCCATATTTTTTTTTTTTTATTTAACTGATAATAAATAAATATTTATTTATTATCAGTTTTTTGTATTTGTTGTTATAGCAGCGACCGAAATACATTATCTGTGAAAATTTTAACTGTCCTACTCGGTTCGTGAGATACAGCTTGTTGATACGGACGACAACGGAATCTCAGTAATAAGGTCTCGTTTACCCCTAAAAAATGGGTAATTTTTAATTACAACAATGTACACTCTTGTAAAAATTCTTTTTTATAATAACGCAATAGAATAGGAATAAGAACAACACTTTTCAAATTTATAAATAATTTATTATTATACATATTTTACATAATAACCTAAAATATATTTAGTTTTGACAAAGTCACTAAGTGTCTACAAAATTCTTTTTTTTAGGTTAAATATCGTATATAGCAGGGCAGACAGATGGAACCTGCGGGATACACTGTGAAGCTATCACGCTATAGTATATATTATTTTTCTCCGTTAATTATTTTTAGTTTTTCTCTCAGTATGGCGGCTTCTTCTTCCATTTCTCTTAAGGTTCTAGCGGGTTTTGATGGATGGCCGGTTTTTGTTCTAAAAAATATTTTATAATTTTTTTTGAACAAAAGCATTTAATAATAATAATAATAAAATAATGTAAATTATTAAATATTATAATTTGAAAAAAATCCTATTAATTAGCGACCTCTACTAGCTTGAATAGCTTTCTTGTTCTAATAGAATTATCACTTTGTGTGTGCTATACATTGAAAACTAAAAATTCAGCCATTACAGTAAAACATCATTTTTGTAGCAAATTTTGTCACACAAAATACTTTATATTGATATAATTTTAAATAAATTACACAAAAATGTTAATGGACGCTTGTCAAAGTACAATGGTGCAAAGCTGCATTTAATTCGGTAAAGCAGTTTCTATGATTATCGTGCACAAGCAGACAAACCGAAACAGATAAAATATGAGAAATTGATATTTGGCTCCGCAACAGCTTTTATATCTTTCATATACACATCATAAACATTAAAAAAAATGCAATTTACTTACTGATCATGTTTAGCCAATTCTAAATAAATAAGATCATTTTCTATGAAATCCCCTTTTTTTCTTGGCATTATGTGACAGTGGAGATGCTAAAAATTTAAAAATAATATATAACAATAAATTGGAAAATAAAGTGTTTTGAGCAGAAAGTGGGGAACGGAGTGTCTTAACAATAAGTTCCCTCTGCCTACCCTACTATGTGCGGGATACAGCGTGAAGCTGAAAAGAAAAAAAAAGTGTCTTGAGGCAGGTTCCCTCTGTCTAAAATGTTATGTGCGGGATACATGAAGCTAAAAAAATAGATATACAACAGTGTTAGGACACTTTTCCACTTTCTGCTCGAATTCAATTATTAAGAATAAAAATAAAAACGAATAATTTCCTTACTTTAACAGTTTGCCCGGCGTCGGGCCCGTCTTGTATGGTGACGGTACAAGACTCAGTGTTGTGGACTTTCTCCATTAACTGTAATATAGAACAAAATTATTATTAAAAAAATACCTTTAAATATAATGTTGAGTTTTTCATACTCTAGCAGGACACAGTGCGGCTTTAAACACCGCCATACAATACTTTATATTTCGAATACAAGTAAAGAGACACTAGGTTCCCACCTCTCCCTGCTATATGCGGAATACATACATTTTGTACGAGACGCACGGTTTTATAGAAATCTTCAGCCTCCTCTTGCGTCAAATCTTTATTTCTTTTTGCTAAACGCAATGGCGCTATTAATACGTGACCGGGAATAACGCACCTGAAAAAAATAAAAAATATATATTAAAGGATATGAATGAAAAGAAATAGTTAATATTTTGAAAATTATAAACGTAACAATTGTTGAATTTTTCCCAGTATTCGCGAATTGAATCATTTTCATTTTATCGCTCTGGTAACAAAACGAAAGCGCGGCGTTGAGTTCCGCCACTGAACATGCAATGTCTCGAAAATTTTGCGGTATTTGGGGAACGGAGGGTCTTAACACTCTGTCTCTTCTTCTTAAAATAAAGATAGCCATTATTAATATATTATGTCGGATTGCGATAGTTCGCAAAAAAGTAATGGGATTTCATCATTTTTATTTCCCTACTACCGAAGTATACCTTAACACGAAATTTAAAGAAAATTAGACCATCGTCACGCAGTGGCAAAAACGTGACTGTTAACGCGAAGATTGTGAGTTCCATTCCCATGAGTGGGAATAAAATATTTAATATCTTTATTTCTTCGCTCTGGTAACTAGGAAAAGTGCAACGTTGAGCTGCACCCCTCAATACGTAATAACTCGCTGTTATATGTTGGATACAGCTAAAAGTCATAAAGTTCCTTACCTTAGATTAACAAAAGCATATGTCAAATCACTTTTATAAAACACACACGACTCAGGTATTTTAACGTGGCCGAACTCGTACACCGGTCCTTGCGGAGTGGGAGTTCGAGTCTCGGTTGGTGTAATTTGTTCTTTATGTTCCGGTAGCTGAGTGTTTCTTAGACTTAACGTATACAGGGAGTAGATATCTGACCTGAAAAAAATATAATTTATATCTAAATGAATAATAAAAGGTTAAAGACGTTCGAAATGAACCGAAAAAAAACTGGTTCGAAATGAAAAAAAAATCTTTTTGTGTGGGAAGGCTATATTATACTCCCTAGTTTATACGCCGTGTGGTCCCGGCTTAGAATAGGATCACCCTGGTACTGTCGGTGTCGTAAGAGGCGACTAAAGTACGTGTAGTAGGGCCCCGGCGCCCAACATCCTCCATCTTAAAGGCCGGCAACGCACCTGTAGCTCCTCTGTTGCATGGGGTCGTGGGCGGCGGTGATCACTTACCATCAGGTGACTCGAACGCTCGTTTGCCTTGTCCTCTCCCAAATATATATATATATATATATTTGAATACACAAAAACACTGAATATATATATATATATATATATATTCAGTGTTTTTGTATTAAGTAATTGTAACTACTCTATGAGTATCTCGTAACTGTATAAACTAGCCTTTAACATTTCTCGTTGCGTGTTTTTGCCATAAATTAAAAAGTATTTTTTTCAACAAAATAATTAATAAAATTATAGTTATATAATAAAACGCCATTTGTTAAGAACAAGGCAAGAAAGGGACACCGCCGCACACGCCTCATTCCAAAATAGCAATGGCAACTTTGAGGTGGCGTAAAATAAGAAAAAAAATCAATTACTTTCTGTTCCATTATACCATCCAAATTTTCGTTTCTTTTTAGTATCATCATCTACCTCTATAAACTTTGAAATTTGAACGTAGCGGGATTTGAACCCGCATACAGAGATGCTAACAGCATAAATAAGTTTGAAGAAGCATAAGAATTTCGACGTAGCTCGATGACAACGTATGGCTTATTGGTCAGAGTGCTTGGATGTTTCCCAGGAGGAACTGATGCAAATCTCCGAGTTCACTTTGATCTCATTTAATAAATTATTCATCAAAAGGGAACCTAGGTTTAAGGTAGTCCGTTTCCCATTTGCCGCTGAATTTTGGAGGCATTACGGCGGCAGAACTTAACGCCACACCAGAGCGAGACAAGGAAAATATAAATTTAAATCAATATATAATTTCCTCAAGTGGGGATCAAAGCCACACCAGTCGCGTTTACAGTCACTCATTTGTACTCTGCGCGACGACCTGTCTCAAAATGAGAATCGAACCCACATCATCATCTTACCGTTTATGCTGAAACACGGGCATATTCTGTCTAACTTCCTTGAGCCTATCCGTTACTTCGAGCACCTTGTAGCCTGGACTTGTGATATCACAGTCTACTAACACCTTCCCCCAAGGGTCTACCCCGAGAGAATGTCCAAAAGACCGTCTTTTTGAATTATGATGACCGGATTGAGCTGCTGCAATTACGTAACATTGGTTTTCTATAGCACGAGCTCTGAAATAATTTTATATTTAATGCTTTAATATACCAATCATTATCTTCACTCTTATACTAATAATTGGAAAAATACAATTTTGGTAATGGCACCCTTTTCACTACAGGTGACCTGTTCCAGGCAACCTTTATACCATAAAAGGAATCAAAACAAGTAAGAAAAGTTGTATAATAATGTATCTTTATATAATAGAGTATAAATCAATCGCGTCCCGTATATATTTTAAAAACTTACTTTAACAATATATGCCAATGTGCTTCACCCGTCGCGTGAGTGAAAGCAGATGGAAAGGTTAAAATCTCCGCACCTAAGTTACTTAGAGCGCTACTCAGTTCGGGAAACCTCATGTCGTAGCATATTGCTAGGCCTGGTATTTAAAACAAATTGTTATCAGAATTTTAAGTTAAATACGTGACTAATATATATTATACTTCAGAGACTAGAGAGAAGAAATGAAAATATAAATTTAAATAAATATATCATTCCTTCGAGTGGGAATCGAAACCACAACCTGTCGCGTTTACACTTTACAGTCACACGCTTGTGACGACTGGACTCAATGCCTTTAACTTATTAGTATTATAGTGATATTGTACAACATCTTTACATAAATTATAGCCTGTATGTTAATCTGATATATCAACTACTGTTTTATCGAAATACAATAAAATAGTAAAAAATAAAATAATCTAAATATAATAAAAATACAATAGTCAAATAGCTTAACATTATTAAACCAGTATTAATTCCAAGTGTTTTAGAAGAAATAAATTATGGAATATATGTGAATAATAAAGTTGGGAAATTATTGAATGCAAACTTCGCTTAGCAAACAAAAAACAAACATCAATCCTCACAAGCTTTCACATTTATTAATATTAGTAGATAATAGTAGGATACCTACCAACTTTTCCCACCGGTGTTTCAATTGGAGCCACAATATGACGGCCTGGTGTACAAAAATCACTTTCTTTTAGCCTAATATTTTTTTCTGGAATCTCAACATCGAATAAATGTAACTTTCTATATGTTTCAACAATGGTGCCTTCATTATTTATTATTATATGTGTATTGAATATTTTACTTGGATCATTTTCATTCTAGAAAAAAGTACTTAAGTAAGTTATACACAAAAAATGGCTGTATGTTCGATCTTCGCTTCGTCAATGTGCATGGTGTGACAGAACTGGACGCCACGCTTTACCTTGTTACCAGAGTGAGAAAATGAAACTACTAAATAATTTATTCCCCTAGAGTGGGAATCAAACTCACTGTTGCATGTATACAGCCAGACGCTTGTACCCCTGTGCCACCACTGCCTTGGAACTTTTATATGTTTATTTAAAAGTATACAAACCCTTTCATGCACTCCGCCCATAGACAGCCATACATTATGCTGTGCCGCTAATTCTCTATACTTTTTAACTGTATTACCAGTCATAATAGATTCTGCCGAACTAATTGTATCTTTCTTATTATCACATATAAAATCACAGCCTTCAGGGAAGAATATCATCTGAAAAATTATTCTTTATATTGTTATTTTCTTCTTAGCTTCAAATTTTATCTCATATAAAGCAGCGTATGCTGAACCTAGTATCAAGAAACTCCATTGTGCCTGTCTGTGCCTGTAAATAGGAGTTGTGAGTTTAAAGCCCACTCAGGGGAAATATTTCATTTTCTTGAAATACCATTCTAGTATCATTTCATAAATATTCATTTATGATAGAAAAATATTGACATAATAATTAATAATATATTTTTCTTGGTCATTTTACTTTTAACTATAGTATGACTGTAAAAGCAACTGGTTGTGGGATCACACCCCACTTGAGGGAATGAAATATTTATTTCAATTTATACTTCCATTTCTTTGCCCTATTGTATTTTGACTATAAATGTATTGGCTGATTCAATACATTTATAATAATAAATCTGAATTTAATTACCATTTGGGGAATATTTATTTTTTTCCCTTTTCTAGTTCAAGACATAATATGCACCATAATTTAAGACATAAATCAAGGTGGAGCTTTGAATTCAGTCACTTAACATGCAATCTTGTGTCCTGATACTAGGTTCTCTATGTACAAAATAGTAAGCGCAATAATGTAGAGTATTCTTATAGTTAAAATATTATCTATATATGAAGAAAGCTCTTGTTTTATATGTTATACAAATAAATTTCCAAATCAGAAAAGTAATACAATGAAAACAAACCTCTACATCATCTTTTGAAGCGTCATTTATTAATTTACTGACTACACTCATATTTTCTTCCTTATTAGCCACCGATGTCATTTGACATATTGCTATTCTTTTAGACATTGTACTGATATTTCTTTTTATTTCAAAATGTGTTATTTGTCTTAAAAGAGATATTGTCCAATGCTGAAATGATTATTAAATTATTACTACTTTCGAGTTTCGCAATGTTCTTTTGAAGTATTAGTAGTTTACTGATAAGAAGATTTATCAAACTTATTTACATTCAGTAATATTGCAAATAGTATGTAAGTGGAAATGAATATTAAAGTAGTGTTTATATAATATATATATAAATACATTACAGCTATTGTATATTCTTACCCGCATGATAAGATATTTTATTTACAGCCAAGTATGTAGTTTAATAAGACAAATTAAAACACACACCAAAATTTAAAATATATATAAAATAAACATACTTGGAAAAAACTTTCTATCTTATAAAAAGGCTACAATAAGTGCTTAGAAATAAAAAAAAATAAATTATTATTTTAACCTTATCAGCTGTTTGCTATAAACATGAAATGTCAAACTTCAAAGTTTTATCTCATAATAATTAATACATTATATTACACAGATTATTAGCAATGACATGAACTTCAAGTGACAACATATACTACCTATGACAGCTATAAAAAAATGTAATAATTAATATGTATTTTTCTTTGAAAAATATGTTTTTAAGTAGTGTGAAATTAGAGGCCGTCGTGGCGCAGTGGCATAAAGATGTCGCGCGTAAACGCGTCGGTTGTGGGTTCGATTCCCACTTGAGGAAGTGAAATATTTCTTTACATTTATATTTCCAATTTTGTTCGCTCTGGTTTTGAGACAAAGCGCGGCGTTGAGTTCTTCCAATCAATACGCAATGCCTCCAGAATTTGGCAGGAAGTGGAGAATGGAGTGTCTTAACACCCAGGTTCCCTCTGCCTACTCTGCTGTGTGAAGAATACAGCGTAAAGCTGAAAAAAAAGTTTTCTTTAAAAAATCTTCTTTACATTACATAATTTATCCTTTGCTTGTTGATTTAATATTCTCTGAAACTAAATCACAATCAATCGCTTATGTACTCATGTAGGTCATATTTTTTCCTATAAATAGGAAAAAATATGACCTCTCATTCACTAAATACGTAGTAAAATATTATTTAAAGTTCTGCACATACATTAGTGTAAAAATATATATTTAATTAATAATAACAAGTTACTATTTTTCCGAACGCATTTAATCTAGAAACGTCTCTAACTTGACTTTTAAATATTTAGTCAATTGTCACTTGAGTTGGTGTTAAAAATAAACACCAATAGCGGAATTTTATGTCACAAAGGAAAAGTAATCTTTGAATAAAGAAATAAATACATAGTATATTTATACATATTATTAAATAAAAAAATATGAGCGGGGATAAAAAACCGTCCGTGGAGGTAGTCTTCCTGTATTTTTAAATATATTTTTCCTTTTAGAGAAAGTTGAATAGTCTCGCTTGAAACAATATGATTGTAATAACATTTTATTGAAGTATAATTTTTTTGAAAGTGTAATATTTTTAATTATAATTAAATTTTTTAGTATAGGTATATTATTTTACATTAAATAATTATTCTATGAAAATACATTCTCCTCTATTCAGTGTTTAATATAAAAAATAAATTTCTATCCTCGTAAATAAGAAATAATACAAAACATGTGCTAATCAAAATGATTATAATTAAAATATAATCGGTATGATCATTTTAATCTACTTATATGTCCACTTATGGTTGAAAATTTTTCTACCTTTTCCAGCCTGCAAAACCTAAAATTAAACATGACTGGTATCAAACAGATAAACTAGTAGTAGTCACAATTTTGCTGAAAAATGCTCCTAGCGACAAAGTGAAAATTAATTATGGAGATAAAAGTGTAAGTATTGTTTTAAATATTTTTTTTGTATGTGTAGGCCATGCAGAATCAGTAGGGTGGCCTCTGATTCAGACTACACCTTAGTTTGTTCAATCTTCATTTGAGGCAAACAAATTATTTTTATTTGAGCACTTATTTCTTACTGCACTGTGATAATCTATTTAAGTAAAAATAAGACACTGTTTTGCTTGAAACATTGTGTCAAAGGTTTTTAGTTTTTATTATATGTATAAAGAATCAATTGTTTTAATACCTCTAATACATTATCTACTAATATATTTTAAGTTACGTTATTTTCATTTAAGATATTTTATCAGCTTTCAGTATCAAGTGTAATACCAAATTCTGATTCTGAGTATAGCTTAGAATTAGAATTTTCCCATGAAATTATACCATCAATGTGTACACATGTAGTGTCCCCATCTAAAATAGAGGTGAAGTTGCGAAAGAAGGAAGGTATAAGATGGAATGTTTTAGAAGGAGAGAGTCAGAAGCAAGAAATTAAATCTATACCACAAGGTTAGCTTACTTTATAAGTTGTAGACTGGAATTCTTATAATGATAATAATTATAATGAAAATATTACAAATCAGAAGTAACACAGTATATTACTAAATGTGATGGTTGTGTTAGACAAAAACATGTAGTCTTAAAAATTGACTTTACTCGGTTCCATCTGCCTAACATGCTATGAAAAAATATATGATTTTTTTAAATTCATTACTATATTTTTATCTGTTGACAGCTGTCATAGATGCCTCTGGACCTCAGAAACCACCAAAATTATTCAAAAAAGACTGGGATAAGATAGAAAAAGATATTATAAAGATGGTAAAGTAATGAAATACTTGTTTTTAACATTTTTATAGCATTGTTATACTAATGAAATATAAACACATATTTTTGAAACCATATAAATATTTTAATGGGATTTGAATCTTTTTACCATCCAATTTCTCTGACTACTAACTCATATTCTCTCCATATGATCAAGCTTAGTCAAAGTACATGAACAACATACACTGTATTTAAACTTAATATTGAGCAGACAATAATGTCTTAGCACTAGCCTTTCTCTGGCACCCTGATAAATATAGGAAAGAATTTTTTTTTACAAGCCTTTCTTTAACTTGCAATATGTCTATTTTTGGGTGGAATCTTGCAATCCAAATTTGATATCATCAGCCAATTGAGTTAAAATTTTGTATATTCTTTTATTCGTTGACAAGTCTTGGTAGTTATGAGTCATTCTAAATTCGGCATGGTGGAACATCCAAGATGGCTGATGAAATTATTTCAATCCATTTTTATAATATGTATCAAATGAAAAGGCTTCTTAAGAATAACCAAAAAAAACTATTTTATTTAGTTCAAAACTAAATATCCTCTGCTATCTACACAAATTCTTAATATTATATATACAAAGTAGTTTTACAAAGAAAATAATATTATTCTAATATATATGTTTTAGGAAGAAGAAGAAAAACCACAAGGAGATCAAGCTTTAAATGCTCTCTTCCAAAAAATATATGGGGAAGGTTCAGATGAAGTGAGAAAAGCAATGAACAAGAGTTTCGTAAGTATTAATAACTATACAGGGTGGAAGCGTCAGCGAACCCTTTACAAAAACAGTATATATGTTTAAATATTTCAAAACAATGTCTAAAGAAATTAAGTCAAGGTAGCAGTTTAGACGTAGGATATTTTTTTAATTTCACGATTTTAGTCCATACCTCTATTTCGTGTGACGCACACACATAATACTATAAAAATACTACTGAGCGTTAGTGTGCGTGTTTATGTCATACTTTCCAAGTGGTGTTTTATTTTAAAACGATAATTTAACTTTTGTTTGAAAAAATCACTTCTTTGTTTATGGGAATTTTTTAAATTCATGATTATATAAGGCTTTTATAGAGTAGTTAAAAGTGCGGCATTTAAAAAAATATTTGTTATTATTAACTACAGTAATAAATAAATTTTCTTTTTTTTTTCAGCTTCACGATGTATCCCACACACAGCAGGGTAGGCAGAGAATTTAATTTTGATTGTACAATGCAATGGTTTTTCAATTTAAATTGTCGATTGTTGAAGCAAAACCACAGGTTTAAGATTCGACACTAAAACAATGTGATATAATAATAACTTTCAGGTTGAATCGGGAGGTACCGTATTAAGCACTAATTGGGATCAAGTGGCCAAAGAAAAAGTTGAAATGAAACCACCAGAAGGCATTGAGTACAAGAAATGGGATTAATATTTTTATAAAGGAAATAACTGAAATATATACTTTAATATTATTATTATCTGAGTTTTTATTTATTAACCTATTTCCGTTTTAGTTGATCTATTGTACTGTATGGATGCATGTTACTTAAATTTTGGTTCATATTGTTTTATTTCTTATTTTCTTATTTCCTGATACTCATCATGTTCCTTTCTGTGACTATCTGACCATAGAGATTATGGTGTTTCATGAATGACCCGGTTTCGCAACCATAAGTAATCCAGGGTAAAATGCGGAGGGTGATACTTCATTTGATTGCTGCCTTGAATAGGAAAAAAATAAACAACTATATTCTATGCTAGCTATCGCTGGTTTCATTTACAATTGTAAATTTTAGACATTTTTAAAGCTTACTGACATGGATACAAGAAAATCAAATCGTTTCAAAGGGCTTCACTTACTGTACTTACTACCTTTAGTGTTGTAGTTGAAATAAAGATCTTTATTAGTATTATTGCAAAACAACATTCACAAAAAAATATTACATTTAAAGCACCGAAAGCGTTAAATATTAACTTTAAATCACATCATCATTATTAACTGTTATTATATAAGTTATTGTTTAACGAGCATCCAAAATATGGAATCTATTCATTGCATGTATCTGTTATAAACATTGATTGATCATTTCGATCGAATTGTGAAAGATGCACATCCCTGAATTCAATTTGAATCATTTATTTCCTTTGATTATTTATTAATACTTTCATACATTTATTTATTATTTTTTTATTAATACCCCATTTTATTATTAATAAAATTACTTTAGGTATATGTATTCTGTGATTTGAATTTTGACAGCTATTGTTATAAATTCATAGTGTTAAGTTTATTTAAAAAATATACTTGTATTGAAGCTTAATTATTCTTATTTGTGTGAAAATAATATAAAATACATAATTCTATAAATATTAGTAGAAAATAAATAGTTTCGTGAAAATTACTTGAAATGAAAGAAAAATTGATAAATACCTTCATTTTGGTCTGTAATATAGATCAAAATAAAGGTATTTATTAATTTTAAGTTTAAAACCCTTCTTGCTAATGATAAATTTAAATAAAGACAGTTAAAAAGAAATGTGATATTTCCTCCTGGTTTTATAGTTTGAAATCAAGTGCCATAAATACTGAGGCACTAAAACACCGACAATATTTTTTTTATAAAATGCCTTCTGCAAATCTTGTAGAATCTACAAGGAGATATTTAAATTTATATAACATATATGTAAATGAAACATGGTTAACAGAGTAAGCAAGTTTTTGTTTTTTTTTTGTTGAAAAATCCCATTTACCTGTTTGTTCTATTAAAATAGGACTTAGACCTAGAACACTTTGTTAAAAGTTTATTTTCATTTATTTTATTTTCATGAACTGAACTGTATATTTTAAACTCTTAATCTTCTCAAACTCGCTTTTTTGATAATGCAATAAAATACTATAAATTTATATATATATATATATATTATTATATCTAATTTTGTTATCATAATTATAAAAATTTCAGATGCCTTGAATTTTTCCTTAGTGAACTAACGGAAAATGATATAAATGTAATACATAGTGGTGTGAAAGAACAATATTATTTGAATGACCTACGAGACATATGCAATGGATGTTTGCCTGCTAATTTAAAGTTAAAAAAGGAAATTATATTGCCAAATAAATATATATTACAAATTAATTCTATTATTGATATTGGTATGTACTAAAAGGTATTTAATTTCTCAACTTCCCCAATATTTTAAAATCAAACTAAAAGCAATTGTTATTATTGTACAAGAGAATAGTATTGGAATGTATTGTTAATTGTGAGTTTGATTCTCATCGGTGGAAATGAATTTTTTTCATGTTAAAGGTAAACCTGCCTATCAACAATACATGGAACTTAAGAAAATTGATCTAGGAAATATCGAGGCTACCAAGACATATGAAGAAAGAATAGCAGCATGTAGGTAAGCTTAAAGTAAACTGAATAAATATTAGTACAGCCCTTCAGTGTTTGACTTGTAGAGTGTATTACTTCTTTTCATAATATAAGACTAAGCTCCAAATTTATTCCCTTAAACTTTTTCTTTTGGTTCTCAAGTTCATCGTATTCATCGGTGGTATTCTACTTGTCACATACTTTACATTAGGACAACTTTTTTTCAGTTGACGGATTAAGTTTTGGGAAATTCTGCGTTTCAGTCTTTGCGCTCCTGTTTGTCCATCTATTAAAAACAGAGCCTGAGTGTCTAGGTGATTCGATATGCGTTCATGTGTTGTATCGTTCAAGATCTTGCTTTATTGTTGGGATTCTGCTTTACCGTATCCAAGCAAGTGGTGGCATCGTTATGAATCGTTGCGTTCTTGGTCTATCTAATACATATGTGCATAAGCCATATGATTTTGTAGTTGAACAGTTTTTTTAATTCGTCTGCCCATGAGCGTACCAATCTAGCGATATTTTCAAGGGGATTTTGGATTTTAGCTTTGAACAAATATTTTCGTTTAAATATGTGACAAGTTTTGGGTTCGATTCCAACTCGAGAAAAATGAAATATTTGCTGCTAGGTACAGGATTCAACGTGGAGCTAAAAATCTGGCTTCTACGCCGCGATGGCCTCTCGGCCTCAATAATGATTAACTTCAATATTTTTACAATTTCAGAATGTTAAAATTAAATATGACGGACGGTGTGCAAGACGTAGTGGGAATTGAGTACAGAACTATAAAAAGTTTAAACATAAATAAACCTCCCGGATTTAAAATTCTTATTAAAGGTGAAAGATATTTTTTATTAGCGTACAATATGTTATAGTGATATCACTATAACATCAATGGTTGTGGGTTGATGGGTGGCAATTTGCAATAGGTAAATCAAAAGATTTATTTCCCCGCTCTTTTTTACAGTTTTTTTACAAAAAAATAGTATTAATAGATTTTTGGTAATTTTTCTATGGATTTCTGATTTTCTTTAATAATTTAATTGAAAATATATTTTTTTCATGTTATGAAAATAGGTCCAGTGAAATGTAAAAACGGTGTTATGTTACTTGAAGAAAAAAATTGTGAACCGCTTGATGGTGAAGTGGACGTCTTAATGGAAAATAATTCACAATTAAAAGTATTGGAGCGGCAATTACGATTACACGGTAGGATATTTGTTCAGCTTCACATGCTGCAGCTGCATCTTACATGTAGCTGGGCAGGAACACGGCTAGTGTTAAGACACTCCGTTATTGGTTTGCAAATTCTCCACATTCCACCTAAATTTGAAGTTTTTTTTAAATACTCATTCATTTTAATATTCCTTAGAAAACTTATTTATTACTTTTCTATTATTCAATTTTAACAATGTAATTCAGTTTGATTAGAATATTTTGATATACTCTGTATCTTTTTAGATCCTGATAAAATGAGATGTATAACAGCATCTGCTTCAATATCACAGCCTTCTGGATCTCAAATTTCTGAAACTTCAATAACTTCTAGTGTAGTACTAGATTCTATTCCGTCTACTTCTAGAAATACACCAACGTCTAATGCTAGAGAACAATTGACATTAGATAGTCCAAAATCTGAAATAATCTCTGGAAGATCAGAATTAATAGAAGAAAATGACTTCCAAGACATGGATATTGACATAGATCCTCAAGAACTTGACAGAATCGAAGCCGAATTTACCGAGAAACTTAATGATTCTAATGATATTCTAATGCCACCAGAAAAAAAACTGAAAACTGATAGAAATGATGAATTCCCTGATGATGATGATGATCTTGTGTTACTTAATTCTAATGAGGAACATTTCAGTGATGTCGATGAGAATTATGTTTTTAATGAAAATGGTAATGAAATCATTAATATAAAAGATATGAAAAAAATTAATGGTAAATTATTCAAAAGTTTCATAGTAAAAGCTAGGATTGTTAATATTCTATCGAAATTGTTAGTTACAAAGGAGTTTTGGAAGCTAAATTGTAATATAACTGACGATTCTGACAATATTGATGTTAATTTTTCAAATGAAGTACTTCAAAGAGTAATTGGTTATACTCCAAAAGAAATGTATAAGTTAAGGAAAGAAATTAAATCGCAACCACAGCTTAAGGAAAAAGCAAATTTGGTAAGTTATTAAAAAGTAATTCGTTTTTTAGCTTTACGTTAGTACATCTCGAATCTGCGTTTTTTAAGGAACAAGGAACAAACTTTGAGTGGGGGAAACTTGTAAAAACTGAAATATAAAACTCATCTCAAATTTGAGGTAAGACGTGTTTTGTGGCGGAACTCTTTTTGTGTTGCCAGAACTATAAATTTAATATAACATATAAAGTAATCTTTTTTCACAGACAAGTATATAAATAAACTCACAATGTTTTTTATCAAACTTTATCAAATTGTTTTGTTTTTGTTCACAGATAATAAGAGATGCGAAGGAAAAATTAAAAAATTTAAACTGCAAAATGGTAATAGAATTCATATCTGATTCAAATATTCCAACAGTGACTGATCTTATTGATTATTATTGAATACATTTATTGTACAACTTTATGATAATATATGATTGTTTGTTTCACTTTCACGCAAAAATTCCTAAATACATTGAAATCAAATATCATAGTAAATAGCTTATACATCAGACAGACGCATACAAATACATAATGATTTTGTGTAATTTGGCTATAATATTATAATATGCGAGGATTTGGCTCGCTAGTATATATTTATAATGAAGAAAGGTCTCTTCCCAACGACAAATAACAAAGAAGACTTATAAACATTCATCTTGAACAACTCTGATTTTAAAAGAAAATCACATGTATCCCGTATATAGAAAGTGGGCAAAGAGAATGTATTGCTAAGACGTTTCGTTCCCCACTTTCCACTGAATTTAACATTACCCAAGGATAATTTTTAATTGGAGAATCAAACTCACAATTGGCCCCGCCAATACTCGCTATACAGGCTGTTTCTACGCCAAAATGGCCTCCGTAAATCATATAAATTACTTAGTTTGAAGGTTAAATCGTGTACATTGTTGAAAAACGATTTTGTTTAATAGTATGATTTAGTTTAATGATTGTTACGTGGTCAATTTTTTGGTTCCTTAAGCAAAATATAAAGTTAGATAAAGAAACGAACGAATCGTAAGAAACGAACATACTTTATTGCTCTTATCTAGGAAATATCACACAAATAGTGTTTTTTAAATTTTATTAATACATATTGTGTATAAACAATTAATACATACTATTGTATGGACATGTATAAAAGGCTTTGATAGCCATGACTAGAAGACGTATAATATGCGTTGGCATAGCAACATGTATGGCACTTAATACAAAAGTGAGTATCGTCAAACATGGCATTGGACAGTTTCAAGTTCAAATCCCATTTAGGGAACTTATAACTTATGCGTTAAAGTGTCTGATGCAACGTGGTATAGCTTTCATTTTCTATGACCGATGAATAAAATGAACTAATTAATGTCTAAATGTAAACTTTAAATGTAATGTGGTTAAATTTATTAAATATAGTTCTATGACAATGTATATATAGCAAATTGTTACCTAAAATAAAGTAATTTTATTTACTTTTTTAGTCTGTTAAAAAAGTAATAAAATAGAAAAAAAACAGTGCAAGAATAATATAAACGTAAATATTTTTTCTGCATAATATTTGAAGGCATACCATCGACTATAAATAAAATGTATTAAAATATTTGTAAGAAAACCAGAATAGTTGGTATTTTAATGGTACTTTTTTGTTTAAAATAATAACTATTATATTATAAAAAAAGATTAAGCACAAAATATTCAGACTTATAATCTACAATAATATTATAAAGAGGAAAGATTTGTATTTTTGTATGTTTGTTTGTATTGTTTTCACACAAAATCCACTGGGTCGATTTCAGAATTTCTGAAAACAAAATTCAATCAGCTTCTCGCTGTATCCCTCACACAGCAGGGTAGGCAGAGGGAACCTAGTGTTAATACACTTTGTTCCCCACTTTCCGCCAAATTCTGGAGGCATTGCGTGTTTAGTGGGAGAACAGAAAGTCGCGCTTTGCCTCTGCTGAAAAATGAAGAAATGGAGATATAAATTTAAATAAATATTTCATCTTCTCGAGTGGGGATCGAATCCACAACCAGTCGGTTTTACAGTCACACTGTGCCCGTGCGCCACGACTGGCCTCAGCGTGAACCTGATTTAATTATTACTAAGCCTCAAAATTTATTGCTAAACGCTTTAATATTAATCTATATTTTCTTTTTAATTCATCCCCGAGTAGGCACAGTGAATATATCAACGGGCGGTCTGACATAATCTTTTTCTTTCCCTTCATGTATAGTGCTCATTTCTCCTGAACCTGATTGCGTTGAACGAAGAGTTGGTTTTCTTCCGTTTTGTTGTTCTGATACATCTGTAACAAACAGCTTATTATAAAACTAAAGCTCTTGGAATGACGTCACATTTTAAAATGGTTATCATAGTCGAAATGGTTATGGCCAGCCATTGCACAGGGGCACAAGCGTGAGACTATATGACTGATATGACTATACGAGACAAGTTGAGGGTTCGGGTAATTCATCGCTCTATTAACGAGTCAAAGCATGACATTAAGTACCGCTACTCAACACTCAATGCGTTTAGAATTTGGCGGAAAGTGAGGAGGTGCGGAATACAGCTTAAGACAAAAAATATTTTCTCTAATATAACATTTTCAGGCATATATGTTACATACTGACTAAAGATTTTTAAATCTAGTTTTACGCTGTTTCCGTTTTATGACAGGGACAATGTGGTGTCAAGACATCTATTCTTCATTTGCCGATTTCCAATTTTAATCATTTAACTCTTCTAACCTACAATTATCGCATAATTTTTTTTTTATTTAATAAAAAACATTACCTTCCTCCTTAACAACGGACTTCTTCAATTGCATCGCAACCACACAAGGGCCTTTCGCCAACGACCAAACCGGCACATCCCTACTGATATTACCTATCGGTTCCAAAATATTTCTCCTCGATCTTAAAACCTCCGGCAAATTCACTCCACTCTCTACATTATCTGTTGACAAATTGTCATCTGTCATTTCATTTGAAATTGCTGTTGATGTCGACAGTTCATTTTGCCGCGCTTTTGCGATGGTAAAGATTTCTTTATTTTCGCTTATTGATGGATTTATATCATCAGAATTATTAGTTTCTGTACTTATTTGAGGTATTAAACTGGTTTTGGACTTTATTGAGTCTATTCTTTTCGGTACGCCATTTAATTTAGGTGTTCCGTTTTCTATTGAGAGAGGATTCGTCGCCATGTATTGATTGTACATGTTGCCTATTAGTTCTTCTGTGCGTCTGTAATTGACATCAATTATAAAAATAAATATTTAGATGTAATTTCTTTGAAAATGTTATTCGGATTTTAAGTAAATAATACACAACAAAAAGATTAACATTTATAGAACATTAAAAGTATTTAGGGGCATATTGTTCACAGAAATGGGAATATATTAACTTATAATAAACGTATAAAAATATATACGTGAGCGGGACAAAGAACTTATGAATTGTATTCGTTGAATAAATTTAATTAATATAAATTTTTAAATATTAAAGTATTTTCTTATCAAATCACTAACAATTATTTCATAAAATTTTATATTTATTAAAAAGACAAAAGATTTTTTATACAAAAAAATTACCTTGTTAGTGGTATAATAACAGTTTGAGCTGTCCCTTCACTTGGATGATAGGCGGTTGGCCCAAATCTGTCTAGATGTGGTCCCCCACTTACCTGTTAAAGAAATATAATAAGTTGGACATTTCAAAAAGCAAGTTGCTTTTTGTATATATGAATATAACAAAATAAAAAGAAATAGAATATCGGCAGAAAGTGGGGAACGGAGTGTCTTAACACTAAGTTCCCTCTGCCTACCCTGCTGTGTGCGGGATACAACGTTTTTAATATCTATATAAATATTAATATCTTTCTTTTTAAATATGGTAACAGTAGATTATAAACTACCGTACTTACCTCCATTATACCTATTTGTGTAGTGCGAACGTGGTACGGAAAATTCTTATTTGCAAATACTGGTAACGTTAATAGCTGAAAGGAAATTAAAAAATATATTAATAATAGATCATTAACAAACTTCTCTACCTTCTCTATCTAATGTACAACCGTCGCGTATATTTATTACGGTGAAATTAATTAGTAAAGAATCCATAAGTATAAATTATAAAATGTCTTAACACTAGGTTCTCTATAACCTTACTATAAGTGGTCCAAGGAGTCAAACTAAGAAAAATGTTCTTACCAAAAACATAACATGTCCACTAAATGTTATAAACAGTAAAACAGCTGTAACGACGCTTTCTCGTACCCATTTGTCTGAAAAAACACGAAATATATATATATTTGAAATATATATATTAATAGTTAATTGCAAATGTCTTTTATTTTATATTTTTAATATACTCGTATTAGTATTCTTCAACAGGCTAATTATAAAATTTTCTTGGGGATTGGCGCTGTATGCCGAAATACAGGCAACTAGTCCGGATACAGAGGAAATCTTTTAACATTTCTTTATATTTGTTTAGTCTACGTTTGTATTATAATTAAGTATGTTTAAGTTAATATTTTTGTGAAACCCAATAAAGTAAAGTAAGTATTAGTTTTGTTTAATAAACACACTTAGTAAAAAAAA
>JBAIZZ010000360.1:1317972-1345639 GCA_037355905.1 Heliconius aoede | reverse complement strand
TTATTAAGTTGTATTTTTTATTTCAGATACGCGCAAGTACAATGTCCTAGCGAATAGTTCACAAGAAGTGCAGTATTGTCCTGTTACACAGTAAGTGTTTAAATATAATCTATATTATCATAAAGAATATGTTTAATATTAGTAAATTTACTAAGAAAGTACAGTAATTGAAATTAGCGATAAACACATTTTTTAGTCTTAAACTGATTTATACTTCGATTTTTTCTTAAATAAAACATTATTTGAAGATTTGCTTTCTTATTATAGTTTTTTGTGTCAAGAATTTATATTTAATAAATATTTTAGATTCATCGGTCAACTATTAAGACTATTATTATACAGCCATGAAAGGTTCGGTTCGCAAATACAAAGTCACGTTAAAGAACTAGTGGGAAATGAAATGTCGCCGGCGCTATATCCTATATTGTTTGATCAAATAAAGGCAATTGTTGATAAGTTCTTTGATCAACATCAACAGGTTCGTGCTTTCTTAAATATATTTTTTGATTTTATTTTTGTTTCGTGTGAACAGTTTTTTTAATGCGTGATGACAGTCGTGGCTTAGAAGCGCAAAGTGTGCTGCAAAATCGACTAGTTATGGGTTCGATTCCCACCCGAGGAAATGAAATATTTATTTAAATTTATATTTTCATTTGCGCCAGTTAAATCGCAATGCGACCAGAATTCGGCGGAAAATGGGGAATGGAGGGTCTCCCTCTGCCTACCTTCTTGTGTGCGGGATACAGCGGATAAAGCAATAAAAATTTGTATAAAAATTACAGATTCTCAAAAGTAATTTTTTTAATTGTAATTTATGGTCAGATAATATAGGTTTAATTTTTAATGTTGTGCTTAATATTATTTTTCAAACAGGTAATGCTAACAGACATAAACACACAATTTGTGGAACACACAATATTCATAATGAAGAGTATATTAGATAATAAGAAATGTGATCAGCCGTGCGAGCATCTCAGCACTACTTCCATTGAAGGACTCATGCTGGCTATAGTTAGGTTAGTTTTTTTAACGTTTATTTATGGTTCCGTATTTCAAAAGGAAAAATATATAACCCTTATGGATCACGTTCTTTGTCTGTCTGTATATCTTGTCTTTTAGATAGAGAATGCTTTTAAGTTAATACAATCAAAATATCGTGTATGCTTCGTTTTTGCTGCGTTGTTTTATTTAATTATGTATGAAATTAATTCGCCTTAATTAAAATGAAGTAATCAGTATATGAAGAAAATTTCGTAGCATTAAACGCTATTTAACTTCGCTTGTTGTTAAATGTAACAATACTTTAAATAAATGTAAATACATTTAGTACTTTTCTGTTTTTCAGATACGTGCGACATCTGGACATGACGGTGTTATCAGTTCAAATAAAGACCAAACTCTGCCAAGTCGTGGACGCTATGATGAGGCGACGAGACGATCTCGCTTTTAGACAGGTGTTTTGTCATTTTTTGTATTATTCGTATAAAATACAGATATTTATTGCTATTTAGTTTTTACTATTGTGTCTATAATTGTCATAAAAATTAAACAAAGCTTTTTTTATTATATTGTTGCAAAATAAGGCCGACGTGGCACAGGCAGCAGCGTTTGACTTTAAGTGTGATGGTTGTGGTTTCCATTCCCATTCGAGAAAATGAAATATTTTCATTTCCTCCCTTTGGTAACGATGCAAACCGCGACGTTGACTCGCCCTTCAACAATTCTAACGTAGGGAACTAACACCAAGTTCCCAGCGTCCCTCTTTTACGTGTGCGATATAGCTTAGAGGTAAAAAAATTGAGGATTAATAAATGCACTAAAATATTTTACTTTTGTTCCTTCGTTTATGCTATCTAATTTTTATATCGCCACAGGAAATGAAATTCCGCAACAAAATGGTAGAATACGTAACAGATTGGGTGTTAGGGACGTCCCATCAAATAGCGCCACCTCTTAGAGCCGACGCATCTTCTATTACTAGGTAAATATGTTACAAATTTACAGTATGGTCGGCGGGTCGAGTCTGTCAATGCGCAAGAGTTCAGAAAATGTAACTTCACGGCGGCCACTACTCGTCGACCGTACTTCATATATTTATCTATATATAATATATAAGAAATTGTATAGTAGTGAGTGAGTGCGAGTGTATTTGTGTATATGTGTATGGTACACATTCGTGTACTACGATGAGTGTTATGCGTATGGATGTACGTGTACATATGCCATGCGTAGTCGTATATGTGTGTGCGTACATGCGTGTGTGTGTAACACGGGGCAGGTGGTATATGTCCAGGGAGTTAGATCAGGCGTGCATGGAGGCGGTAGCGGCGCTGCTCAAAGGCCTGCCGCTGCAGCCCGAGGAGTCTGACCGCGGGGACCTCATGGAGGCCAAGAGCCAACTGTTTTTGAAGTGAGTATATATAAAAATAAAATATAATAAAAGTGATTAAATTTTTTTATTGTAAAGTATTTGATAAAATATTGAAATTAACAGTCGATATTCTTACGAACATATACATATCTACAATGTATAAATTTTGTAATATGAATTGTAAACTATAAGATACATCCGGTAGAGACTATCTCAAAATAACTGTCAAATAACTTAAAAAGATATTGAACGATTGTTACTTTCTACTTGCTATAGTTTTGAGCCTAGTCTTCACCCTTAGAAAATATTTTAATAATGTTTGATTCCTTAGTCAATTAAGATGATATTATGATGAACTTAAATATTAACAATATCTTCTTTTAAAAAGAACACAAAACATAGAGTAACTTTTTCACTTAAATAATTTTTAAAAATACTATTGAACACCCACAGATATTTCACACTATTTATGAATCTCTTAAACGATTGCAACGAAGTGGAAATAACAGAAGGTCCTGGGAGATTAGAAACATTAAGGAACGCAACGATACAAGCCATGTCCAATTTACTATCTGCTAATATTGATTCTGGCTTGATGCATAGCATTGGTGAGTTAGTTTTTTTTTTGTATTTTCTAGCTTCACGCTGTATCCTGCATATAGAAAAGTAGGCAGAGAGAATCTTGTGCTTGTAATAATGTCTACTGGCTGTACAACTAAGTGGTGGAATGCAATGACGCGGTGTCTATTCTTACCATATTGAGAAAATAAAAATAATGAATTTACACGAATAGGATCGAATCCATGAACGTTGTTTTCACAATCAGATGATGTGTCATTACTCCACGACGACTCTTATATATTTATAAGATTGCAAATTCATGTTCACTCTTTTTCCAGATCTGGGCTACCACCGTGACCTCCAAACGCGTGCAGCCTTCATGGAAGTCCTAACTAAGATACTTCAACAGGGTACGGAGTTTGATACTCTGGCTGAAACAGTCTTAGCAGACCGCTTTGAACAGCTGGTGCAATTGGTCACTATGATTTCTGACAAGGTATGTAATTCTTACTTTAAATGAAATTTATGTGGTGCAAATTTCAAGATAAATTTAATGTGAAAGTCGTTTATAATAAGATTTTATTTTAATAAGGTAAGACACCTTCAAGTCATCACATGTCCTAGTGTCTATTTGCAATCAAGTATTGTATGTCAAATTTGATTTACTTAGCTATATTTCATTTAGTTGAATCATTTTTAGTTGTGCTATATATATATTCTTTTATGCATGATCAGTATCGCTGTGATTATAATTTGGTCACCATAACAAAATACCAGATCAAATATTTTTGTACAATATCACCAGTGTAAAGGGGGTATCGGAGTGTCATAACACATTATAGACATAAGATTGTATAGTTTATATAAGAATGGATTACTTTAATTATAATTTTAAATCCTATCATTATTTATTTTCTCTATAAAATTGAGGAAATTGGGTAAAAATGGTACTGGTACAACCATTTTTTACTTCTTATTCTAGGGTAAAATCACTCACAGTAAGGTAGGCTTACCGAATGTAGTGGGTTCAGCGTCAGGGGACGGACTTGCATGAGTGCGTTTCAATTAAGTTAAACTATAACTATATTTCTTATTTTAGGGTGAATTACCAATAGCAATGGCGTTAGCGAGTGTAGTGGGCTCAGCGCAAATGGACGAACTTGCTCGAGTGTTGGTGTCACTGTTTGACGCTAAGCACTTACTAGCGCCTCTTTTGTGGAATATATTTTATAGGGAAGTTGAAGTTTGTGCGGTAAGTGTTTAAAATATGTTCAATTTTATTTGCGTTCTGTGTAGCCAAAGCGATATATTGGACACTTGAGGTGTGGTAATATATTTTTTATTAACCCTGATTAGCAAGCTAGTGGCTTCGTCATCTCATACGTAGTCTGCTTAGGCAGAAAATTAAGATTGAAGTGTATTTTCAAAATTTCTATATTTCATAAAAAAAGGTGTATTTTTGTTTTTTATAAATATTTACTTTGATGGAGCTTTTGATAATAAAAAAATGCTATTTATTGGTTATCACCACAGAATCTTAGAGATATTTTATTATCTGTTTTCTATTTTGTATGTTGTTTGTTTTATTTTTTCTCTAATTCCAGGTATCAGACTGCATGCAAACATTATTTCGTGGGAACTCCTTAGGTAGTAAAATAATGGCGTTCTGTTTCAAAATATACGGATACGGGTATTTACAGAATTTATTAGAACCTCTAATAAGTGCTTTACTGGATCAAGCAGAGAGTAATCCTAATTTGAGTTTCGAAGTTGATCCTGCTAGGTGAGTTGTGAATTTGATTCCCGGTTAAAGCTGAGTTATGTGTATTTAGGTTTATTGTGAAAAGAAAGAATATGTGTCTGGTTAGACGTTATCTAAATGGAGGTTGAATGGAACTTGTCTTACTTTTGTATATTTTAGTTTTTTAGTAGATAGTATAATGTAGTAGAATTAATCTTTTCTTTACACACATCTCAATACAAAAATTTCCGTCACTTACGGAATAATTTTTTATAGAATAAGTTTTAATACAACTGAACATTTTAATTACAATCTTAAAGATTACGCAATGTGTGTAAAATGCACAGAGAGTATAGATAGGAGTGCCTTGATACCAAATTCTCTCTGCTCCCCCTGCTATATTTAAATGTTAATTATTATATTTTCAGACTGGATCCAAGTCAAGACATTATAATAAACCGTAATAACTTACGGGATCTGACGCGTGAAGTGTTCGAGCGTATAGTAAATTCTGCTGATCGATTCCCTTCTCAACTCAGAAGCATGTGTCATTGCTTATATCAGGTATTTCCGCGTCATTTGTAATAACTAGAACACATTGTAATATTTATTCATATCAAGAAAGAAACCGGAAAATTTAAATTATTATTATATACATAAATTTCATAGGTATTAAGCAAAAGATTCGTCCAGTTCCCTCAAACGAGCGTCGGCGCGGTCGGTACTGTGTTGTTCTTACGATACATCAATCCGGCTATAGGTGAGTTCATATATAATTTATATAGAAAATAATATTTTTTGCCTAACCATATCGCAATGGGATACTGGTTGTACAAATTTACATGCTTTAGTTGTGGGTTTGATTCCCAGCTATTTTCTGTGCTGACGTGTTAGACTAAGCGTGGCGTTAAGTTTTTTTGGCTATTTATGTACTTACTAAACGGTATGAGAGTAGAAAATGTTGCAAATTATTATTGGATTCTCGCTAACTTCACAATAATAATTAAGTACTTGAACTTAAAGAAAGTGAATAAATATTCTTTATACCTTATTTCCCCAGTCTCCCCCCAAGAGATGGGCATTGTCAATCGTCCCATACCTCCCCACATAAAACGAGGATTAATGTTAATGTCCAAAATATTACAAAATATTGCAAATCATGTGGAATTCTCTAAAGAACAACATATGTTACCATTTAACGATTTTTTGAGAGAGCATTTTGAAGCTGGACGCAAGTGAGTTGAACTTTTTTTAATATTTTACTTTTTTATATCAGAAAATATAATAATTATTTACGAAATCTTACTGTTCATACAATCGTCATTCTCCACTCGGAGCAATTAATTATTTTAATTGCCGTGTTTCTTAATTTCTGATAAGACTAGGTGCAGCGTTGAGTTATACGTGCGAGTCCGTTGAGAAGTGGAGAATAGCGATTTTTTCTATTTCTTGCTAAGTTATGTTTATTTGGGCTTTATATGAAATTTCCTCTGTTTTAACGTAATCCACAATACCTAATATAAGCAATAGTATCATTATTTATTATATAGTATTGAGTGTTATATTTTTTATATTATTCTCTATAATTAGTAAATACTATTCTATTTAATAATGACTTTTCTCCCATTTAAACTAGATTTTTCATAGAAATAGCGTCAGACTGTGAAACAGTGGATCAAACGTCACACAATCTATCGTTCATATCGGACGCCAATGTGGTAGCGTTACACCGTTTACTATGGAATCATCAAGAGAAAATAGGAGACTATTTGTCTTGTAGCAGAGACCATAAAGCGGTTGGGAGGCGGCCTTTTGATAAGGTAGTTTAAGATATATTTTTTTTAATTTTAAAGCGTAATTCCATTTGTGCGACGTTGAGCTCTGTCACTACGCACAAATTTAATAAGAAATCAGAAAACGGAACTGAGTTACTTAGAACTAGTTTTTTCCGAACAATCCTTCCTGTCTAGGGTAGACATCTATCTAGTATATGGGATGAAGCTTGAAACTAAATCTTATAAATAAATCCCATATAAATACCTTACTTTATTATAGATGGCGACACTGTTAGCATATTTGGGACCGCCGGAACATAAACCCGTAGAGTCGTAAGTATATCTTATTACTTTTTCTCTTCTTGCTAAACAAAATGTTATATTTATATATCTTCAATTCAGGCAATGTCTCAAGAATTCGACGGAAAGCGGAAAATTGAACTTATCTTAATAGGAACGGGATCTTAACGCTATTTTCCTTCTGCCTACTCGCTCTGTGCTGGATCTGGATATAACGTGAAGCTTAAAAAAGTTAAAAATATATTAAAATACCTCGTCGATGACTTGGGGCATAACACTACATCCTCTTTTAAATAATAAAAAAAATACATGTCTTTTTTTAATTTTCAGAACTTCAGGCCTACTTTTTTCGTCATACGCACGTTGGTCTTCAATAGACATGTCTTCTACAAACTTCGAAGAGTTCATATTGAAACATAATATGCATCAAAAAGAAGAATTTAAAAGTATAAAAAGTCTTAATATTTTCTATCAAGCTGGTACAAGTAAAATTGGGAATCCGGTGTTTTATTTCATTTCGAGGAGATACAAGTTAGTTGGTTTTGGTTATTATTTTATTATTGAGGTGGTCGTCGAATCATAGTTTTTGAGGAATATATAATTAATTTACGGTCACGCTATACAAAGTGCGACATTAAGTTTCGCCAAAAAGCGCGCAATGTCCCAAAATAATTGAATAATTATAATTTTTAACAAAAAAATAACCGACCAACTTATGTGACTTTTTCATGGATAACATTGATAAAAAATGGATCAAATTACAATTAGATCACATAGGAAGCAATAGCTTTCAAATAAAAAAATAATCATCAAAATCGGTGCCTAGTCTGAAGTTCTGATGAAATAAACATAAAACAAATACAACACATCCTCTATGACGTTAATTTTTATAGTTTTTTTCTTACAGAATCGGAGAAGTGAATGCGGATTTATTAATTTATCATGTTATACTAACATTGAAGCCATTCTGTCAACAGCCGTTTGAATTAATTGTGGACTTTACTCATACTAATTCTGATAATAGATTTAGGTATGTATTAGTTCGTGTGTCTTTCTATTTTATTAAGCATTTTTTTGTATTTTTGAGTACTTTACTGTAGTATTGTTATATATTTTTGACTTTGTTATCAATTAAAATGCTATTATAATATAATTTGTAATACGATAAATAAGAGTAGTAGATAAGTTATTGGCTCGATATTCATTTTTAATATATAATATTTTAATAACATACAATATACAGAAAATTGAATTCTTACAATTTTTTATCTGTTTCTTATAATTTTTTTATACCTGAAATATATGTTTAAAGTTACTACAACTTTTTATATTATGCAATAATATTAAAAGAAAATACTTTGATCTTATTATTATTTTTTTTGATCTTATATTTTGATGTTTTTAAAATAGGTTTACTGAAAAGTCATTATTTATTTTACAATATAACTATATATATTAAATATTTTTTACAGCTAAATCTTCTTTATAATTTAATAATATGTTTTTATAAACCAAAAAATATAATAATAATAACGTTTCAGAACGGATTTCTTACAAAAATGGTTTAGTGTTCTCCCTGAGGTGGCGTATACTAGTGCACACGCGTGTTACATATATAACTGTAACAGTTGGGTTAGAGAGTACACGAAGTTCCATGAGGCTATATTAGCTCCTTTGCGGGTAAGATTACTAGTGCACTTAAGAACACACAAGTACCGGTGCACGCATTCTTAGTAAGTAATCGGCACTAGTGTACGCGCAGCTTTTAGTGAAATATTTTTTCTACAGCCTTTTTTAATTTATTCCCATGGGGTCGTGCTAGCATAGCCTTGGAATACCAAAATATTTGTACTTTACAAATATTGTCGGACTATCGTTGGATGGTAAGAAATACAGAGAAGAATAGCAATCGATTTAGAAGTAAAATTTTTGAAACTAAAATAAATGTTTAATTCTCGTAATTAGTATATTGTTTTTATTATTCAAGTATATTTTAAAAATTGTCCTTGACCTTTTCTTTTAAAATTGTCAGCGATTTTTCTACAAAAAATTTGATTCTCCTTGCCTTCAGGTTCACATAGCTGAAATAATTACACTTACAATCTAAAAATACACCGCAAATATATAATAAATAAGTTCCCTTACTTTTCCAGGGAAACCGTAAACTAATATTTATAGATAATCACAGTCGCTTAAGCGATTATGTTGATCCTGAACAACAGAAATTACCAGGTGCAACCCTCGCTTTGGAGGAAGATTTAAAAGTGTTTAATAATGCATTGAAATTATCACATAAAGATACTAAGGTTGCTATTAAAGTAAGTATAAAAGAAGATATGTTGGAAAATGTATCAAGAAATATATTATATGATGTTTAAAATACGATAGTATTTATTGAAAAAAGTAGTTTTATGCATTATGTCTAATAACCCAAATTAAATAGATAGAAGTCATTATTATTTCTATTGCGCAGTTAGATATGTTTTTTTTGTTTAGGATTTTTCTTGCTTTTGATTACTTTCCTCCAGAGAAAACAATGCGTAAATACAATAAACGGCCACGACTCACCAACTGTATTTAGATTAGTTGTAATATTAAATTGCTATTTCTTAATAGGTAGGACCAACAGCGTTACAAATAACATCAGTGGAGAAGACAAAAGTATTGGGCTTACCTGTTTTGTTGAACGACGTGTATTACGCATCTGAGATAGATGAGGTAATTAAATAGTATATAAAAAAAATATTTTCTGTATATATATTTGAGGCTGTCGTGTAAACGTGACGGTCGTGGTTTCCATTCCCACTCGTATGAAATATTGAACATTGTCATTTCTTCGCACCGGTACCCATGCAAAGTGCAGTGTTGAGTTTTGCCACTCAACACACAAGGCCTCGAGAGTTTGGTGTAAAATGTGAGATGGAGTGTCTTCACACTAGGATCTTTCTGCGTAGCCAGTTCTATGAGGGATACATGGTGAAACTAAATATAAAACACGTTATTATTTTCTCTTATTTCTATTTCAGGTATGTCTAGTGGACGACAACCAATTCTCCCTCTCTATAATAAATGAAGCCACTCCCCTCAGCTTCATCCACAACGACTGTGACAACATCGTGCAATCCATCATACATATACGCAATAGATGGGAATTGAGTCAGCCGGTATGTATATATTTAATATAAAACTGTTAATAATTTTACCTGTTTGTTTAAATTATAAGCACGTTATTAATGTCCATTATTTGTATACGAATCTTTTGTTCTAATTGCATTATGTGACTTTTATTTCCGACAAAAACTAGTCCTTGTTTAATTGACATCAAAATTTATGTTTGTTTTTTTATTTTATTTTAAACTTTATTGCTATTTTTACTAATCCCATATAAATATCCCATCTTCATTTATCTTCAGGATTCAGTAACAGTTCACCAAAAGATACGTCCAAAGGATGTACCAGGAACACTTCTCAACATGGCTCTCCTCAACCTGGGCTCTTGTGACCCAACTCTCCGCACAGCTGCGTACAACCAACTCTGCGCTCTCACCGCCACTTTCCACCTGAAGATAGAGGGACAACTGTTGGAGACTTCTGGTGAGTGGAATTTAGAATGCTGTTTTTTTAGAATTAAGACACTCGTCCCATTTAGACTCTTCTGTTTCTCACTACGTTAATTTAAATATATGAATTATTTTTCTAATTTCCCACATTTTTCTTCCAGGCCTATGCATACCGTCCAATAATACAATTTTCATCAAATCAGTCAGTGAGAAACTAGCGCATAATGAACCGCATTTAACATTAGAGTTCTTAGAAGAGTGTATACAAGTTAGTGTTATATAATTTAATTTGTAATATTTTGAAGAGAAAAAGAAATGAATAGTGGTTTGTTTTTAGAAAATATTGAGTGGAGATTCTATTACAATGTTTTCCTTAAAAATGTAATAGCTTGTGCTGATTGTACAATACTGTCTTGTCTAAAATTTAGTCCATATATGTATATCACAGTGAATCAGTTATGTTATTTACACCGTAATCTTTTTTAATGCATGTTTTTCATAAGATTTTCAAAAAATACTTAAAATAGTCAAAAGATTTATTAGTCAGAAAGTACCCCATTCTTCTTTTTTAATTTTCATTTCTTTTTTTAAGATTGATTTAGTATTATAATTTTATAGGGTTTCCGGGGATCTACAATAGAATTGAAGCATTTATGCCTAGAATATATGACACCATGGTTAGCGAACTTAGTGAGGTATGTTTTATCTTAATTGTTGTTTATTTTATATGAAAATTTTTAATGAACTTTCAACTTACATGCTAAAATAAAATTTATATTTATTATTATTATTAAAAATATACATATGTAAGCGAAATATAGAAAACAACAAACATAACGTTACATTACAGATTCTGCAAGCCTTCCGACGAATCCCGTCGTCAGAAGCAAGTGGCACAAATATTAGAGAAATTGATCACTCTGACTATAGAGGAGACGGAGATGTATCCCTCCGTCCAGGCCAAGATATGGGGCTCTATAGGACATGTGCCGGAACTGATTGATATGGTGTTGGATAGCTTTATACAGCGTAGTGTCACATCAGGTGAGTCACTATACACTGCCATGTGATCCTAGAGATATTATATAATTGTTCAATCATATAATATAAACAGATCAATTATTTTACATCCGAGTAGATATTATTTATCAGTTATGTGAATTATTATTACCTTTTTGTTATATTTGTAGGTCTCGGTTCGCCAATGATTGAAATAATGGCGGATACCGCGGTTGCTCTCGCCTCCGCTAACGTACAGCTGGTGTCTAAGAAGGTTATTGGCAGAATGTGTAGAGTGAGTATAAACTTACGAGTAATATATATAAAAATATGTTTATAATATGTACACGCGACAATTACTGGTTCACGCTTGAGGGAATGATTATATTTTAATTCTTTTTATTTCTCCACTGGATCGAAAAAAGATCAGGGTTAAGTTTCTACAAAAAAATATCTTTAAAATTGACTTAACACAGGGTTGCTTTGCCTACACTACTATGTTGTAGTTTTTTTAACAAAATTTGAATGCATTGTAAAGTGACTCTGGGCTTGATTATCTAGGGGACTGCATTATTTTGTTTTCCTTTCTTTTCCTTGGTAATGTCTCCAAAAAATTTATGGAAAGAGGGGAACGGGTTATCTTAACACCAGGTTCTCCGTACCTACATACCTACTTATCTGTCATTTATTACATACATATATTTTAGTTTGTTAGTTAGATGCTTTGGTGATGATTTTTTTTATTTATTATTTTTATTTTACTTATGTTTATTTTAGTGGATGTTATTATATTCCAACAGGCTCTATCTAAACTGCCTAATAACATCCTGAGCCCTATTACACCGGCAACTGTAAGTTTTTTTAGTTTTGTTTTTTTTCTTTATGTTATAATTGTGTTTTGATATTTTAATTTTATTTTCTTTTCTTATTTTCTTTATCTAAATATTAAACATTCCAAATATTGAAAAGAGGTTTCAAATTGGATTTTTATCGCAAAATGCTTATTATCATAACAACTTATAACATTATTATTTATGAACTTAAAACAGGATTTAAAGACATATTTTTAATTGATTGAGAAATATGTTTTTTGTTTCAGTTCTGGTATAGATAAAAATCGTGAAATGAAAAAAAATCCTACGTCTAAACTGTTGAGTTACCTTGATTAATTTCTTTAGATTTTGTTTTGAAATATTTTAACATATATGCTGTTTTCGTAAAAGGTTCGTTGACGCTTCCAACCTATATAGATATAAATTAAACAATTATTTCACAAATCGTAGGTGGTAGACAAAACTTGTCATTCTCCGACGGCCATGCTAGAGCAACACATGATGTGGGACGATATTGCTATATTAGCTAGATATTTGGTAAGAATAGAAAATAAGAATAATATCATGGTTTATTTCTCTTTTTATTATGAACACTAGTGATTTATAAAATAATGAAATTGTGATTATTTACTTATGACAGAAATTTATAAACAAATATCAATTATATAATCAAAAATATAAATCGTAAAGAAGTAAAATCTCATTCCCTTTAATTAAAATATAGAAATATTTATATTGTCTACAGTGGTTGCTATACAGGTGTTCAATATCTCGCGCAATACAAAATGTTATACCAAATTGAAATATATCTTGTTTAGCTGATGCTCTCATTCAACAACTGCCTCGACGTGGCCCGCCACTTGCCGTACCTGTTCCACACGGTGACGTTCCTGGTGTGTTCCGGCACTGTGTCGATGCGCGCGGCGACTCACGGTCTGGTCATCAATATTATACATTCGTTGTGCACTTGTAATTCACCTACTTTTTCTGGTAAGTTTTGTTTTTAGTTTCTTCCTTTATCTCGCATAAGACAGTGTGAGGGGAAACCGAGTGTTAAGGCACTCTTTTCCCCATGTATGCTTGAATTTTTGAAACATTGCGTATTGAGTGTACTTAACGCCGTATTTCGTATAACAAGACAACATCTGGTAACAACCAGAGCCTGAAAATGATAATATAATGGTAAAAATATATGTATATAAAACATGTGTTTGTAATATAAAACTTAAGTCCTGAACTACGGACAGATTACTTAAACTATTTTTTATAACAAATAAAATGTTAAGAATGCAGTCATATATCTTTCGGTTCTGTAATCACTACTTAAAAATGGGATGTGTCAACCTGATTCATTGATATAGATCAATCGATTGGTTGGTAGATAAATAAACACAGTCATTAATTAACCAATAGATTTATATCTATTGGTTGATAATTTTACTGTTATTTAATTATATATAATGTTTACAATTTACAGAAGAAACACAACGCGTCCTAATGCTCTCACTGGATGAATTCGCTCTACCAAAATTCTATCAAATGTTTGGTATTTCTAAAGTAAAATCGGCCGCTGTCACCGCTTTTAGAAGCCCTTATAATAGACACACTGGAGATTGGTAAGGATTGTTTGTCTTTGTTTTTTACAGCTTTTGGCTTTTTTCCCATGTTGCAAAGTAAGCATAGAGTATGCGTTTTTTGCTTCATGTGTCCTGTATATACAGCAAGGTATGCAGAGTGTATTGGCTTATATATAAACTTATAAGAATAGTATTTATAATATATTTCTTCAATTAAGACTTGAACCTTGAAACTATAGTATTCATATCACATATTTCAATATACATCTGACAGCCCATTATGTATATTATTCTACGATACATTTATGTTAAGTCTATGCTGAATCAATTGTAAAAGTAAAAACAACGTAAACACACTGTCCGACTAAAGGTGTACAGGCGTGATACGCACTCAAAATACTTAAGGGCGCGCCAGTACAAGTGTACAGTCACTCAGGGTACTCAGAATCGCGCCAGTACTAGTGCACACGCACTTAAAGCTCTCGAAGACAGATACCAATTAATATAACATTTTATCAACCTTAGGTAATAAGGCTTTATATCATTGTTTTATATTTTATACATTAATAAAATGATTTCCCATCCAGGTATTCAGAGCACTCCTACACTTGCTCAGAAGTGAGCAGCAGCTGTGCTGGCTCTAACACAACAGGAGTGGGGGTGGGTGTGGGAGTGGGCACGTCCTCCCAATCTGACAGGGAGAGACTCCCTCTGCAATCGCTGGAGACCATAGCAGACGCGCTGTTGGAGATCATGGAGGCTTGCATGCGGGATATACCTGACTGCGACTGGCTCAATACTTGGTAAGTCTGCGGCCACTACTCAACGATGGTACTATAACTATCGATGAGGTTTTCTATATTATTGCGCATTGATCACTTTCGGCTCACGCTCGGGCCCTGACTCAACTGTACTGTGCTTATTTGGTGGGTGTATTTAGGGGGTGGGAGTGAGAGGAATAGTATTTGGACCTCTCGAATCAAACTTTTTTAGTAAAATACGAGTGACTGTCGAATTGTGTATTATAATTTCTTAAATTTATTTGTTTTTTTCAATAAAATTGTATGATTTTTTTTTCATTACAATTCATATTTCATTTCTTTCTTACAGTGACGAGCTATTAATTAGTATTATAATGTTAAATTAACTGAAAAACACCCTTCTTATTAATGATTTTAAATTGAGACCTTTTTTCATCTTCTATATACTATTTTATATGTTTCAGGACATCATTAGCTAAAAGTTTCGCATTCTGTTTCAACCCAGCGCTACAACCTCGGGCCCTTATTGTCTTTGGGTGCATAAGTGAGGATCGATTTTGCTATATCATTTGATAAATAAATTTAATCACAAATATATTCAAATTTTACTACAATTGAAACTTATTTTAACAGAGAGGACAGAGGGAACTTATCGTTAAGACACTTCGTTTTTTTTTTTCACTTTGTTATCCAATATTAACAACAGTTGTGTGTTGAATGTCGGACCTCAACGTCACGCTCTGTCTTCTTAAAGTTAATCATGAAATTTGTCTCTTTTTTATGTGTATATACACTATTTACATATATACATACAATTAAATAAAATTATATTTCATTTATTAAAACTAAGCCTTACAAGGCCAATTACGAATATGAACCCAGTGCGGGAATGTTATTTTGTATCTCTCTATATAATTTTTCCCAATATATTCAGGTAAGAACGTAACAGATGGTGATATGAAACAGTTGTTACGCATTCTAGTAAAAGCTTTAGAATCGTTCAATGATTTGGCTCTTTTGGAAGCTATAATCATGTGCCTAACAAGATTGCAGCCTCTTTTACATCCGGTAAGTTTTTTTATATAATAGTAAATTCAGGGGAAATTCCGAATGATGCTAGAGTTATGTCATCATATTGGAAATTATTTTTTTTTATATGGTTTATTACAATTTATTTTATATATATTTAAATATTGTCAATAAATAAACTTAACCTAGTTCTGTCCCACAAACGGTATGTTCTTCGAGTAATATGTATTAATTGGTTATTCTTTTATAAAAGTAAGCATATTATTGGATATCATTTACAAACGAACACATTATAAATGTTTTTATAGTATTTTAGTTTAGTAGTTATATGTGTGCCAAATTTCATACTCCTCCGACGGCTCAATTTTCATAAAAAGGTCCAAAGTTTTTGCTTCACGTATTAATAATTATATATTGATATAATTTTTTTATATATTTTTTTTATGTCACGCAGTTTGATTTCGATTATTTATTTTAAGTGTAATATTGATTTTTATATCTTGTACCAATTTCAGCCTACTTATTTTTTTTTATTTAGTTAACAATTTATTGAAATCCTTTGTCTTAAAGGCAACTAAATATTTTTGTACTTTTGTTTTATTTCAAAGGAATCGCCAATCCACAAAGCATTATTCTGGGTAGCACTATCAGTGCTACAACTAGATGACCCCACTTTGTACGCGGCGGGATTAGCTTTGATGGAACAGAATTTACATACTTTGGATTCGCAAGGCGCTTTCGATAATAGGGTAAGTTTGGGAAAAAAACCTTAAACTTTTATTTTTGGCATAAGCATATCTAGAGAAAATTTCTGGAGAGGGGCCTGGACTTTAACTTTGAACAAATATGTTTCTGTAAATGTAACTTTTTTAATTTTTCAAATTTTTGTTAGTAAAATTTTTCCGGGGTGGGCACGGACCACCCGGCCCCCTTATTCCACGCCCATGACCATTGGCTGGTTGGTTTTTTCACTTTATAATAATAAAATTATTATAGAATACATTTAAAATTTTTAGACTCTAGAACAAGTACTAATGGAAACGAGGGAGCCATTGGAATGGCACTTCAAACAATTAGATCACGCTGTGGGTTTAAGGTGAGTTTAGTAAAACAAATAAAATAAAAGAATAAGGACATTTATTATCAAATTTTTTATCCTGTATCTCAACATATAGCAGAAACACTGCATTTTCGGGGCATTACGTGTTGAAAGGCGAGATTTAACGCCGCGGTTTGTTTTGTTAGTAGTAGCGTAATGGAAATATTTGATAATTTATCACCCCGAGTAGGAATTGAAGCCAGAATTGTCACGTTTACAGATACATGCTATGCCACTACGCTACGACGGCCTCAATATTAATAAATAGCCTGCACAAAATACCATAACATTTGCGACGTTTCTTATATAGATCATTCAGAAGGAGTTAGCTGGTTTACGTTCCTAACACCAGTCATTTGTACCCCAGTTTCCGCTCGAACTTCCACTTCGCGCTGGTCGGGCACCTCATCAAGGGGTTCCGGCACCCCGCGGCGGGCACGGTGTCGCGCGCCTGCCGCGTGCTCGCCGCGCTGCTCGGGCTCGCCGCACGCCCCGCCAGAGACAAGTTCCAGCTCACCACCAGGACTGTTGCTTATCTTACTGGTGAGTGTGTGTGCGAATACACATATGTTAAGACGCTGACAACGAAAGCGATCGGGTCAACATAACATGGAGTAATTCAGTCGTAAATTAAGTTACATTAAATTGGGTTTATACAAAATAGATATTCACATAAAGTTCCACACCTGTCATCCACTACCATATTTTGTGTCATACTAATTAATACCGAAATTTTAATTGTGTCTGACAATTGACAATATAAATTTGGTTAATATTCTTCCATAGCATTAGTGTGTGTGAGCGAAGAAGTTCGGTCAAGGTGCAATGTGAAACACTCCTTACCGAAATGGCTACCGGACAATTGTGATCACTACTGTCCAGCTGTGGAACATCAACAGGTGATGTTTTTAATTTTTATATAATTTTATTATAGAAGAGAAAATTAAGATATCTTTGCGATACCATATTCTACGTTTAATTTGCCTAACGTTGCTTTCTGCACATAGCAGAGTAGAGATAGGTAACCTGGGAACCAAGTGTTAGACACTCTGTGACCATTACTTCGCCATTTTCCGAATTCTTAAGGTATGGCGTGATGAGTGGTGAAAACCAACGCCGCGCACTGTCTCCTTACCTAGAAATGATAATATTAATATATCTTATTCCTGAAGTTTGAATCAAATCCAACATGTCAACAATCAACACATGTTTTTTATAAAAATATAAATTTTTCGCTCAGTCGTCAATGCTGATCCACCCGCAGTCGTCGCACGCTTCGTGTCAAGGGAGGCGACAGAAGTCCTGGGATGTTCTGGATCAAGCCGCTTTGTCTTCAGCTCATGGAGGTGAGAAATATTTTTTATGTTATCCAAGAGAAGGGAGAATAAAAATATTTTTTTTTTAGTTTGACAGGGATTTTTTTTGGTTTATTTTATGTTATTAAAATTTATAAGTGATATATCTATAAATCATAACATCTATTTATTATATGAAGATGTTTAAACAACATAGATTTTTAAGTATATTGTAAGTAATTGGCACCTGTTGAATAAAATCTCATTATCATTCAACAAAAACCTTATCCATTTTTACATATAGTAAAAACTGAAACACTTTGAATATAGGAAAATCACCGACACTCCAACAATCGAGCAGTGGTGGCCACAGTCCACATCTGATGAATATGGCACATCAGGTAATGTACACTTTTTATATATATTTATATACATTCACATATACATAAATATATAAAGTACGGTCAGAGAATCGTGGCTGCTCTAAAGCTGTAGATGATGGCTGCGCAAATTTAATATTATGATCTTTTTACTTCTGTTTATTTTCTTTTTGAGTAAACGCGCAAAAATTCAGAAAACCTACTTTCAGTGAGGTGGGACATAAAAAATGATGAATTCAGTAACTAAAAGCTAATGCATAGTTTTACTAATTTAGTAACAGTTATTTTTATTGAAATGTATATTTACTAAATACTTTGCTCTGACAATGACATACATTGAATTATAATTTTATTGTTTCTTTTTTAATATTTGTGTGAAAATTTGTTATTTAATATATGTTTAGTTTGGATTGACAAAAAATATATTTATATTCAGAAAGGATATATTTTATATTCAGATTAGATAGTGTATAAAATAAATTTAAAGCGTTGTTTTACCACAGATTATATATTTTTATGATAGATACAGGCTGTTCGTTATTCTATTTCTATATAGACAAACATTTTTCTTTAGTGAATATATTCTATTATCTTTCAATTAGTTCGTACTTTACAATAATTTTGAAGACTATTAGATCATATTTAGCTATATCTACGTAAAGAGTTACCTCAGGCTCTTAAAATATGTCACGTTTTTTATTAAACTTAACACCACTATAATCTGTCTTGTTTAGAATTAGTATTTACTTATCTGAAAGTTTTTTTGATAATGAAAATAATACAAATATATCCTTTCTGTTTGAAGCAATTGGCTTATTATCAATATTTACGTAATAATATATATGTATACAGTAAAAAGTGCGGCTTCATTGCGTTGATTTGACAGTGTTATTGAAATGTGTCATTTGAATATTTCACGTGAAATCTTCTCATATTACGTACAGCCAAATTTCTTTTTTTTTTAAATATGTATTTATATTTTATACAGAAACAAAATTAATCGGGCCGTTGCTTAGTTTCTTTTTATTTATTTTTTTAATAATTTTAACTCTTATACAGCCTGCTGTTGAAACTTATACATCCTAGAATATACATTATAATCTTATTTAATTATATGGAAAACAATGAATATATTTTTAGATAAAATTCGCTTAAAAAGTAGAATTTCTTTTATTTCTTTCTAAAATTAAAACCAATTCATAATTTGGCTATACGTTAGTATTTATCGTCTAGTTAGTGAACGATGGTGTATCGTATTATATTGTTGTACTTGTTTGTTTTTCCTTATATGGTTTTTGGGAGATTACTTAAACTACTTTTTATCTAATTTTATTTTTCTGCTTTTAAAAGTAGTTCATAAAATGAAACACTCTGTATATGGTGATTCGTAATCTTAATAACCAAAGAGCCAAGGTCTTACTAAAAATTTTAATAATAAACAAATGACAATTATTTAAAAAAAAATGCCTTCCAGCAACCATAATGAAACTAAAACATTTCTTCTATTTCCAGTTACAACTAATCATTCTATCACGTTCTTTCATGCAACTTGTATGGACTTTATCGTGTTGCGTTTGTATTCCTTTGTATCTCACATCTACTGTATACGCATATTCGTTATTTACTAAATGTGGAAAAAATATAATTTAAAACATATAATTCTATAAAAAAATATTTTCTAACTATCGATGTATATCAACTAATTGGTGCTTTTTTTTTAACCATTCTTGGTCTAATTTTGTACACTAATTAAAACGAATATTGCGTAAATACACGTTTTTCATATGTATATGCATGTATGTCCTATGCTTCTGCACGTTTAGACGTCAGCTAGAATGCGTTTCAAGACTCAACGCTCTTTCTCGGTACCCACGTCCAAAGACACAATTGGGCCGCCAAGGGTAAACAATTTATTTTTACATCTATATAAAATTTACTATGAAAATTGGGATTGACAGAGTTTAAGACTAAATTTCTTCTATATAAAAATTACTATTTCATAATATGCGATGCGGTTAATAATGTCTGATTATATTATACATAGATTAAACAAATATTTAAATTTAGAATTGAATAATATAAATAAAATTCTAAAACCGTGAACAGTAATATGTATATTGTATTACTTAGCTTTGCTTGTTTTTTAAAACCAATCAATTTCCCATTTTTAGGAAGCTTGTATCCCAAGGAGATGATCCTAACTTAGAAAAATCCTTATTAAACTAATAAAGTTTCCTGCTATTCGATTTCCCTAGATTAAAAAAAAGTGCGGGTCCAACACTTACAAATACATTAAAACAAAAAGTTATTTTTGTCATCATAAAAAAATTCGCCCCTATTCGAATAACATTATCAAAAATATTTTTCTTAAATCGTCACAAAATACATTTTTGAGTATTTTTTTTTGTGTTTAAATCTATCATGTAGAGTTTATATAAATAATTTTTATTAATGAATCAAAGTAACTATTCATTTTATCGGTATACTCGTAAATAGCTTAAATGAACTTACATATTTTAACATATAAGTTAAACAACACTAGGCTTTCACACTTGCCTTTACTTGACTTTACCTTTACTGTCGTATCGATGTCACTTAGTTATAGTTAAAATCAAGTATTTTAGTCATTTATATAATAAAAAATTAATACATTTCTTATTGCTGACCTATTGTGATTTATTTCTCACTATTATGACTCTGACGTCGATACACAATATGACAATATAACACCTATATAAAAAAATCCACAATATGGGATCCGCACTATCACCACACATGTACATACTTACACGTGTACACATATACATGTATACACAGGACAGTGAAGGTCGGGCGCACAGTGTACAGCACGGCGCTGCGGGCGACGCGGCGAGAGACCTGGATGTGGATAGTGGGTTAGATGTAAGTATAAATTATATTTAATTACTTATCCTTATGTAACGTTTAGTGAAGCACTTCAGGAAAAAAAACGGCAATAAATTTATTTGAGATACAGTTGAAAATGATTGATACAATACGTAAGCTTATTTTAAAATATTTCTATTTATTTATTAGTGATGTACTTATCTAAAACTAATGGTAAATAAGGTTGTTTTTTGTAAGTCGCTATACAGCAAGATATAATTTGCCAATATTTCTTCCCAAGAAGATTAATTGTCCTTGTTTTTATAAAAAAATGTTAATTTATTTTAGCTAAGAGTTTAAGGATTATTTGTAAATAATAGGTGGTAGATGACGACGGCCGTGGCTCTCCAGGCAGTACGGATGACACGGAGCGACCGTCCTCCACTAAGTCCACAGATAGCGAATATCCAGATACTACTACTAAAGTAATTAGTTTTATTTTTTATCAAAATTAGTTAATATAATATTTTCTATACGCGTAACTTTCTCGTTTTAAAGTGATTATATTTATTTTAATAATTTTACCTTAGTATTTGTCGTCAAAATAAATAAACAAAATCATCTAGAATTCAGTCATTCGACTTTAATAACTCAACAACGTAATTAATATCAGTGATCTTTTTCTCTTTTTCCAGCAAGCATCCCAAGACAAAGAATCAAATAGTCCGGAATGTAATTCTCTACTAGACCCGTCAGTTCTCAACGATTTCACAACTCAGGCGCTTGTATTAACAGTTTTGGCTACTTTAGTTAAATATACTACTGGTATGTGTTAGTCTAAAAGTATCATGCTGTATGATATGGTCATTTTTTAATGTAAATTATTTAATAAGGAGAAGTTGATAACGAGTCATCATCAAGTTTGATGAGTAAATTATGCCACCTTCCTCATCATTTTCCCGCTATGATTGACAAAATGCGGCGTTGAATTCCGCCATATAACACGAAATGTCTCTGAAATGGGGGGATGCCAAACGAAGTGTCTTAACACTACGTTCTCTTTGCTTACACTGATATACACTGTAAAACGTCAAGCTTTTATATAAATCGCTTTTTAAATAGAATTTTATTACCTTATCGAAGTGTGTATAACACTTTATAATAATTTTAAAAAATGTTGTAAAATATAATTTTTATTAGTGTTTACTTGATTTATAACAAATTTAAATTTTTAGATGAAGATGAAATAAGAATATTATATCAATATCTGGCTGAGGGTTCCGTAGTTTTTCCGAAAGTTTTTCCAGTCATGTAAGTAATATATATGTCACCTTAATATTATAATATAAAAATTATAACTTTTTCGCGGAATTGTAATCTATCGAAAAATTGTAAACTCTTTAAGCGCAGGCCCTGATTGGTCGCTTTTACAGCAATACGGATTGTGATCACAGAGCTAAGAATCCAAAAAGGTGACAATAAAATGAAACGTTATTTATTATGTGATAAAAAGTGTGTTGTATTGAGAATATTTTTTTAAGAAATTCGCAAATTAAAATATAAACAATTAGGAATCAAGTCAATTATACACTGTGACTTTGGTATTTATATGCTAAAACTTCTGCAAGTACACGGATATTAAAGTGCAGATTCGATTAGGTTAGGCTTTGATTAGGATTTTTAAATTTAAAAGTTTCTAACTTTTTTTTATCGTGAGGAAATCCTTTTACGGATACCGGCCCAAGTGGGGACTCAAGCGGGTTATGTAGGGCTCGCGAACTGGCAGATGTGGGCTGTCCGAATGCCCACTAAAACCTCACGGCCTCCTCCTCCTGGACCGCCACTGGCCGCGAGACAGTCTTCCGCGAAATGCGGTGGCGTGAGTCTGCTTGGCATGTCGCACGAGTCAATGGTGTGTGAACACCCTCGACGGCTTTACTCAGAGTTTTGCGTGGAGCTACCTGCGCGCGACTACTCAGGCCAGGTTGGTGCCTTGGGTGGCCAGTTTACCCAAGCTGACTGCCATCATGATGGCACATTAGGGCTGAGGGTGGCAATTGTGTGCCGATAACCCTCCGACTGGTCTCTTGCGGCGGATGGCGAGTTCGGCAGAAGCCTTTCTCGCCCGTTCCGTCGACTGCTTCTCGAGCACTACTGCTGCTGATAAAACCTGAGTTGAGTCTATACGTTATTATTTATAATATAAAATTTCATCTACAGTCACAGTCTTCTCGACATGAAAATAAACCACGTATTGATGCATTGCCACGATCAAGTTATATTGAGCGCTGTACAAAGTATTATACAGGTATGTTTTTGAATTATTATATATTTTATTTGGATTCTAAAGTTCTGCCTCAAACAGCGGACGAGCAAGATGTGTGGGTTCGATTCCCACTGAGGGGAAAAAATATTTAGTAACGAGGCAAAGAACGACGTTGAGTTCCTTCACTTAACACACAATACTTCCCAAATGCGACAGAAAGTGAGAAATGTAAGTGTTTTAATAGGAAGGGAGTGTCTTAACACTAGGCTCTCAGGTTCCCTCTGCTATGTGCGGCATGCAGCGTGAGGCTAAAAAAATAAATTTAAAAATGTTGTTTTACAGAACATGATAGCATCAGAGGACGCGAGTCAACAACAACTACATTACATGCAGAGTTGTGGGTTTGGTGGGCTGTGGAGATTTGCGGGACCTTTTACTAAGGTACCTAAATTATTAACTCATTTATATATTTTATAGTGAAATAGTTTGTATTGTTTATGTCTATTATGCTACATAGAATGCTCTCGTTATCAGTGTTTGTATCCTATTTTAGAACAATTCTTAGTAACTCTCAACTAAGAACTTAGTTAAGAGTTAGAGAACTCTACAATTGTAAACGTATATTTATACCATTGAAAACAATAATATCAAAAACTATTACTCCAGAACGCGTGCACACCAGAAAGCAGCGAGCTATTCGTCAACTGCCTAGAGGCCATGGTCGAGACCTGCCTGCCCGGCGACGACTGCACGCGCCAGGCTCCCCCAGACCCAGACCGACCTGCGCCAGACCGACCGGACCGACCAGACCGGCCTGATCGGGGGGAGAGGGGAGATTTGTTGGATGAACATCGATATACAGGTGATATATATATATATATATATATATATATATATATATACATTTTTGTAAAAAGCCAGATAATTTAGAGAAAATATATACATTTAAAAATTTAAAAAATCATCGTAAATGTTTTATAATGAATAATAGTATCCTAATGCTAATTAATTAATTAATTTCTTTAAAATTCATTGGCAAAGCGCGGCGTTGAGATCCGCCACTCAGAACGAAGTGCCTCAATTATTTGGCGGAAAGTAGGCAATGAAAGTATCCTAACACTAAGTTCCCAGATATCTTGCTATGAGCGGTACTATGTTAATAAGAGATATTGTTTCAGGTGTCCTCCGTCAGCCTAATTTATTCGGAACCGGACAGGATACTTAGCGAAGTGCTGATGTATGTATAGTTTGGAAAAATATATTTTATTAATTTGTCTGAAATTAATTTTTTCAGGGGTTTATGGGGTTTTATTTATTATCACGCTATATCGCGCATTTAGCGGAAATCGGTTCTTGGAGCCGCGAAATTGAGCGCATCGCTTTATTACTAGAGCTAAGAAATTAAAATTATTGATTTCTCCAAATGTACATCGAACTCACAATCATTGCGATTAGAGTCGGTCGCTGTTCCTTGTTCATTTTTTTTTTATTTACAGGAATTTAACTTGGCCTGCTGTCAAACGTGTTAACTATAATCTGAAATTATCATATTATATTATATAATACGATAATAGTATTACTTAAAGAAATATATTTCAAATAATTAATTAATTATATTTACGTAGTAAATGTTGTCTGTGCGTCTCGATGTTGTAGATTTTAATATAGATAGAATGGAAAGGACAATTTAATAATATTTTTATGTCAATTTTTTTATATACCTATGAACCATTATGAGGCCTAATTGATTATTATGTCTTTTCGTAACTGAAATGATCGAGGCGAATATTAGAAATAATAATTTCACAAAAAATATCTGATCTCAAAATGTATTAGGTAATTAAATATTGAAATTGTTATTTATATATATTAATAATTGTTATTATAGAAATTGTCCATTCCATTCATAACAAAATATATTTGTAAAATCTAATCACAATTTAATTATAGTGGACAGTTATACTTTACATTGTATCAATGTCACCAAATAATAATATTGTATATATTGAAAAAGACTGCAAACGACAGTCGCGAGTTTGATTCAACATGGAGGAATATATTGAAATTATTAATTTCAAGAGAAATTAATAATTTAAATTACGTAATAAGTAATAAGTTTTTAGAGAACAAGAGTTCTCTGGTGAAATTTAGCGTTGCATTGAGTATCGCTATATATTTTCTGTATGAAAATAACACTTTTTATATGAAAAAAAAAGAAACTATTAAGCATTTACAATATTATTGTTTGGTGGTCTAGATACATAATATATTGATGGATCACATTTTAATAAAACAATGTGTAAATTAATGTAAATAACATACATGATAAATGTTACAGTTAAAAGTAACAAAACTAAATACCTTTCATATATCTATAATATAAGTTATCAATGCCGTGTTTTACAATTATACAGCTACAATAAATACTTTTGCCGTAATCGTAGAATGACGGCGAGTGTAAATGATAGTCATTTATTTTTTTCTTTTTTATGCAACAACAAATATTGTCTTTATTTGGCGATGGGCTTTTTTAACATTTAATTTGAATATTTAACAGATTTTTATAGCTCTGAATAAATTTTTGAAATGGTTCACCATTTCAACTAGAAATTCGTGCGTATTTCCAAAATACTATAACGTTACCAACCTCTTTTTTATAAGATCTGCTAAATATAATATTAGTTAATATTCTACGGTTACGACGCTAGGTCAAAATAGGTACTAATAACGAAACATAAGAAGCAATAAACGTTCATAAACATATACTATAGGTATATCATAAAGAAAGTTGAATAATTCATAAAATAGTCAATTATTTTCATGTATTTAGATACATCGGTTTGTTCTAGAAATTTTGTTTTTTTTTAGTCAGCTCTAGACACAAAATCTGTGATTATATCATACTTCTTCTAGTGCACTAGTTTAGGTGGAGTCCTATATCCATACATTTACACTATACTAAATCTAGCACCCTACATGTTGTAGTGTAGTTGCGGTGTGATATAGCTCGTGCTTGACCCGTTTATTGTCTCTCATTATCTTTTGAAAACAGTCACACATTTGTCTTTTTCACATATAGTAAACTATTTGGTATAGACATTGAACTGAAAATAATTATGTCTACCCAAAGTTTGGAAAATATTAATTTACCATATGAAAAATAAATAGTTTGTTCTGAAACATTTATAATGACAGTTGAATATGTTCAAAATATATAATAATAAAAAATATATATTTCTTTAAATGTGATCCATTATTCAAAACAAGGAATATTATTGCACAATTTATATTTTATAATGTAGAGGAATATTTTAAGATATACCTTTTTTATTTTTTTTAAATTTTAAGTGAATAACTAGTTAACTAAATTACTGAGTGAATGTGAATGAGTAAGAGAGAAAATTATCCAATTTAGTGAAACGTCTAACACTTTTACTTTGACAAATGTTCATATGAAAAAAAATAAACAAGGTTCGGAGGTTAAGAGATATACATTACAAAACAGGATTTCCGTTACGCTTTAAATTACTTTTTCTATTAAAAAAATATTATGACATTTTTTTTAACTTTAGCACTGTATCGATTATTGAGTAAAGTAATAGTAAGTAATGACAGTGTTCATGAAAAAAATAATGATGAAATACAGACTTAATATAACTTACAGATATACAAGTACAAACTTAGGGTTTGTGATAAAAATTTGGCTTAAAGCTGCTTGACAAGTATTAAACTATACTAACTAAGAGATTTATATATATATAGCATGGTCAATGGTTATATAATGCGTCCAAATAATTATGACATACAAAAAAAAATTATAAGAGTTAAATAGCATTTATTCATTAAATCTGAATTATTATATTATTTCATAGTGTCATTCGTATATATTGTCAATGTTAATTCAATTTCCTCAAAAAATAACTGTATATAATATAAATGTCCAAGTAGGACAACAGAAAATATATTATAAATATTTAAAACACTTTTTTATCAGTTCCTATAGTTTATTTACATATATACATTATATTTATTTAATATTTAATTACATTAACCTTGTCTGTTTTCTTTTTCAAATTCAAAAAAATAAAGATCTGGTTCATACAGCCACATATATTATCTGTTATTTCGCACTTTTCATGTTTCATTAAAAATAGCGTGCCTACAAACTATAGTACAAATTAATTTTATTATAAGTAAATACGTAAACATGTATTTCATTATGTTGATAGGTTTTTTGCTTAAATAGAGCAGCGAAATAAAATTAGTAATAAATCGT
>JBAIZZ010000360.1:1246624-1317872 GCA_037355905.1 Heliconius aoede | reverse complement strand
ATATATTATTCCAAGATCTGACAACATTTTTTCTGTTCAAAATGATAAAAACATTTTTTTTGTACAATCCAACTAATATTCATCGTAATATTTTTTTTATTTAATAAAAAAATATTGACTTACGTAATATTTTTTTATTTAATAAAAAAAAATTATATGCTGCATGGTATTTTAGCTACAGGCACAAGCCTTCCATCCCCAAATGAAGGAATAAAATATTTAATATTTTCATCGCTTCTCTCTTGTAACGAGGCAAAGCGCAACATTGAGTTCGGAACTCAATTCATGCAATTACTCAAAAATTTGGTGGAAATTCAACGGCAATGTCTAAATGAGGATCGGGGTGTCTTAACACTGCGTTTCCAAAATTATAATCTAAAAAGAATGCTGTATACCGCATACACCAGGATAGGTAGAGGGAACCTGCTGTTAAGACACTCCGTTCCATGAATTTTTTTTAAGGAATTGCACATGGCGGAATGCATGCCGCGCTTTGTGCCGTGGTGCCAGAGCACACAGATGAAATTAAAATATTAATTAATAAAATATAATTCATAACCTCGAGTGGAGATCGTACTCGCAACAGTCGCATTACAGAGACGCCATTGCGCTTCTGCGTCACAGCGGCCTCGGAAGATTTATCATCTGATAGAAGTTATTTTTTATAGAATTACTTTTACTATTATCATTAATTTATATATGTATAAATTGGTTAAAAAATTAGTACACTATAAATATTACATATGTTCATTAAAATTTGTTTTTTTAATTACAAATCATTTTTTTGGTGGGAATGTATTTATTTCACTACATATAATCATTATTATAAATTCCTACTTAAGTTCTGTGTTCTTTAATATTTCGATGGATAACAGTGAAAAATTTATATAGGTGGTTCAAAGTTGATAATAATATATCTATTTATTTTATATCTAATAAAAAAAATCCAAGATTCAATTTGAGCAAATGTAAACAAAAAAATATATTTTCAATTATTATTTTACCATTACAATTTTTTTTCTGAATCGTACAAATTTCTACATTAACCGTCTACAATTTTAAGTACAAAATGTCTATATTATGAACATTAACACCTAATTAAGGCATTTTACGGTTACATTTATTGACGAAAAGTTATTACACAAAAAAAAGGAGGTTATAAAGTTATATAAAAAATTGAGCCTAGTTATATACTATATTTTTATATGTATATATTTATTTACATAATACTTATTTATTGTTTTATAATAAATAAATGTGAATATTATAATAAAGATGCTCACAATTTAATTTAAAAAATCATTATATCAGAAGAAATTGCAAAAAAATTTTTATCTTAATATTTTCAGTTAATTTTATATTAATGTTATATAAAATATAAATGATGAAAAAAGAAACAAATGGAACGATCAAGTCAATGGAAGACGATGCTAAAGCGGGATTTGCTCGAGCGTCATAGAGACCTATTAGGTTGCGAAGGTTGGATGATAACGATGCGCGTGGTGAACAGCTATAGATTTTCAAAAATGTAAAAAAAACTGTTGCATGGACATACTCGAGCGCGTCAGATATTGATATCATCGATTTCCTACATATTCTTAAAAAATGTAAATATGTTAATCTAACTGTTTTCATGATGGAGGGAACGTAAGAGTGTAAAATGAAAAAAAAATCATTGAGCGCGTCAGATTTTCTAAGGTAAACCTGAAAAAAGGTCATAAATAATAATATGACGATTTGGATGGACGCAAGCTCGCGGCCATGTTAGAATGTGCCAAAACAATTTCGTCACTGAAATACTCTAGCGCGTCAGATTAAGATATGAATGGGTCATCTTCAAGCCTATCCAATATACATTCGTGCTATCTCATAATGTGATGATTATCTGATGGGACCTTCCTAATATGAGAAGAATATTTTTCAGCTTCACGCTGTATCCCGCACACAGCAGGCAGAAGGAACCTCGGTGTTAAAACACTCCATTCCCCACTTTCTACAGAATTCTGGAGGCACGTTGAGTGGCAGAACTCAAAGCCTTTTTAATCCTCCCCCCTTCTTTACGACACTCTCAAATTGTCAGATTAGTGGAGTATATACAATTTAGCAAAACTAACTTACTCTATTTTAATCTGACCCGCTCGAGAATTTCCCATGGGAATATATATGGGGCTCGTATTTGGTGGAAGTATAATTCATAATCGAGTACAAGGAATTCCTCAGAATATTAATCTGCCGCGCTTCAGTAAATCCCGAAAGTCCCCTCTTCGGCTCCTCTACTAATATGAGACAATATATTAATAGAAAGAGTAATAAAAAAAAGTTATAGAAAGAAGTTGTGATTTTTTTTTTGTCTATTTATAAATAGTAAGTATTTTCAATAAATAAAAGATATTTTATAATATAATTCAATTTTAAAACATCTTACAATAAAGTTTTAATCGACATATACAAGATTTATTGAAAAAATGGCACAAGATTCTATTTGTTATTGTCAATTTTATATATTTAAAAAAAATGTCACAAGTTTCAATTAAAATAAATAGCGTCAAAAGACAGCGTTCAATTGTTAAACTAGATGCATCACACAAAAACAAGTTATGGATAAAATTCATAAACAAAATCAGTAATAGAAATGGTAAATAGTTGAAACACTATAAAATAAATATAATTTGAGTGCATATTTTATATAATTTTTTGGAAAATCTTAATTTAAACGACCAAGCAGTATTTATAAAGTAGTATCATTAAAAATAAAAAAATCAATTTAGCAAAAAACAAAACAATTTATTTCATACAATAATTGGTTTGTTTTTTTTCAATTGTGCGTTTATAAAATTTTTTATGTATATATGATACAAGATGCATATAAGGGAGGTAATTGAATTGTTATTAATTGATTTAATATATAATAGTATAATACATATTTAAATATATAATACTCGATTAAGCAGCGCAACATCATATTCGAGACATTTAATTTTAAATATAACTAAACACTATATATATTTCCACTATTTTTTATACAGCTACCACAAAAAAAAACTGGTAAAAAAACCCAGTACCATCCCATTACAACCAATTAAAAAACACCAAATATAAATATATATAAATAGCGGATATCAACGCCGCACTTCCGAATTGAACCCATAGCCGTCGCGTTTCAAATATATCTTTGATATAACTTAATTCTACTATGAAAAAGAATCAAAATAAACGTATTTTTGGAAGAAACTTGATAGTAAAGATATTTATTATGCAATTTATTTAATGTTCAATTATGAATAAGATGAAATAAGATATATTTTTATTTATATTGTAGCATAAAACGAATGTTCTTTTCTATTCAATTCTTTCCAATAATTTCATAATTTTTATTATTTTCCTAACTAGATCAAGGAAACACCTATAAAAATCCCCCTAATGGGAGTTGAACCCAGAATATATTAAAGTAGGTACGTCAATTAAGGTCGAGTTAAGCTCATTTTTAATAATAATTGTAATAGCCGGTACATGTTGATTAAATAATTAAAAATTAAAGTGAAGTAGATATAAATGAGAAGTCTATTTAAAGTAAATTCTACACCACTCCGCCCAATACCCAAAAAAAACTTCTTGTCTATTATACCTGTAAAAAAAAAGATTATTCTATATATTAAAATAATTCGTGCATTTTGTATATCTCAAAGACTTTTTGACAAAAATATTTATAAATTTATTATAATTTTATAACTATCTATTTAAAAATCTGCTATTTTAATATTTTTGTTTTGTAGTACCATGATTATTAAAATAAAAAAAATAAAGATAAAGGTTTTTTCTTAAGGTTTTTCACTATTTTGGAGAATAAAATTAAAAAAAACATATTTACCAGTAGAATCTACGTATGACAGCTACGTACTATCATTCGACGATTTTGTTTCTTCTGATTTTGTATTATTCTGAAAGAGAAAATATATCAAATTTAAATTAAATATAAAAAGCTACACACACTGTGTCACGGTACGTTGGTTTAAGCCAATGATTATCGACTAATATTTCACTAGGAAAAATCAGAAATAAATAACAATTCACTATGTAAATATATAAAATAACAATAAAGAGCACTGTATCACTGTGTGTGTATCACTAAAAGAAATTTCTAGGAAACCTTATAAGGGTAATGCAAATAAAATATATATTTTTGTAATTTTTAGTGATTGTTTTAGTGATTATAAAAATCAGTTTCTCTTAGCTTAATTGCCCATAAAAATGTATGTACGTATGTGTGTCGCAGCAACATACAATAGAGATGCCTACTATCCGATAAGACGGTTCTAAAGAGTGTTACATCTAATAAGATCAACATAAAATATTTTGATCTCGATTACTAATCTTGATCTAAGTAATTTATATTTAACTTACAAGATTTGATCTCAGATCTAAAAAAAAACTTTAAAAAAATCTAACTAACATGATCATCAACGGCAACGTGCCCATTTTGCACCGGCTCCCTGAGGGTATCGTCTTCATCTGACGGCACGTCGTAGAACTCCTCGCTGTCCATCTCTATGTCTGTGCCTAAATCACAATTATTAAAAAAAAACTTATTATGGTATATTTTATATTTCATATTCTTACAATATTTTTTTTCTTATCACGTCGGTTTTTTTTTAGCTTCACGCTGTATCCCGCACACAGCAGGGTAGGCAGATGGAACCTAGGTGTTAAGATACTCCGTTCCCCACTTTCTGCCGAATTTTGGAGGCATTGCGTGTTGAGTGGCAGAACTCAACGCCGCGCTTTGCTTCGATACCAGAGCGAAGAAAAATGGAAATATAAACGTAAAGAAATATTTCACTTTCTCAAGTGGGAATCGAACCCACAAGCGTCGCATTTACGGGCGGCACCCTTGTGCCACTGCGCCACGACGGCCTCTACGTCGGTTATTAAATATATTTTATATAGAATTACATTATAATTGAGTCTTAAAAATCTATATATATATATATCATTTAAAATTTTAACGATAGTACAATTTATGTTAAAAAATAATATATAAGTAGTTATTTTAAATGACATGTTACCAATTAAAGATTGACAATCGGTGAAATATTCTGAATCGGTTGCATCTCCGGCCGCTGCGATAGCTTCTCTCTTGGGACGAGGTTTCTGTCGGACACGCCGTAGTGTTCTGTTTAAAAAATAAAAATCAAAATAAAACAACATCATGCTGTATTCTGCACAGCAGGGTGGTCCCTCTTTAAGGGGATATAGTGTTAAGACACTCCGTTTTCCACTTTCCTCCGTTTTTTTCGAGAATTGGATGTTGAGTGGCCGAACTCAATGTCGAGCCTTTGCTTGATGCCATAGCAAAGACATGAAAATATTAATTAATAATAAATGATTCCCTCCATTGGGATTGAACCCACAGTGTTATAGTCATACCTTTGTCCCACGGCCACAAATATTAACATTTTCCTTAAACGTGTTCTGTTTAAAGAAATATTGATTATGTATACATATCTCCCGCATGTAGCAGCTTTCAGGCAGGGAGAACGTGTCTCTAAAGACACTCTTTTGCCCAATTGAGAAATTATGACATTTAACATTTTTTAATAAAAGACTAGATTTCTTTTCAAATGTTATAAGATGGTCAATGAAATTTAATATCTTCCTTTTCCTATCTTGACTAAAAGAATCTATATAGAAAATATAAATATTGCCTTGACTGGTATTGAACCTATGAGTATTATATTACATTATAGTGCCATTATTAGATATTGGCATTATACTGTATAGATCAAATTTCACACATGAAATTAATAATATCAATATGATTTTTTCATTTCCAAAGGGTTACTCCACAGATTCTTACAATAAAAAATTGTTGTAACAGGCATATAAAACATTCATTATAACTCTATATTATAGAGTCTATAAGGATATCTGCCTTAATCGGTTCCCAAATGATGTGCGGTATCCGCCCCATCAACTTTGAGGTATCATCACTAAGCATTCATGCAATCCATTTAAATTCTCGATTTTAAATTTAGTTAGTAAATATTTAAGCCCAATATTTTTTTACCCAAAACCAATTATTTTGTCTTTAAACATGCATTTGAAAGCATTAGTTGCCAAACATTAACAAAAATAGTTATAACACCTTTTAAAGGATCCACTCACCGCGTTGGTATAGAGGCTTGTTGTTTTTCATACCTAAGGCACATAAATTTTAATTCATTGATTGATGAAGGACAATTTTAAAAATCTTGCAAATAAAAAGCTATACAAATTATAATAATGTAATAATGAGGTTTTCTTTTTTTCAATTTCATGGTGTATTTTGCACAGAAGTTATAATATTAACATGAGATCGCTGACTTGTGAATGTATCTAGACACTCCATATTCTAACTTTTGCTCAATAATTTGTTTTTTCTCATTGCATGTAATGAGTTTTGAGAATTGTGTAGAGTTGAGAAACTCAATGGCGCAATTTATATTTTGACCAGAGCTAAGTAGTGAATATTATTTATTCCCTGTGTGTTAATAAAACCCACAGCATTTTCTCAGGACAGCGCAATGTTGAGCTAGGCATTGGGAAGGAAGTCTCTTAACATTAGAGTGTCTCTTTCTACCTACTCCTATATGCGTCAAAACCATTAAGATAATCCCATTAAATTACATTTACAAAATCTTTTAACACTGTTAATACCTTGAAATACCAGTATTGCAAAACATTAGTAACAATTTGATGAAACACATAAACAATATATTATAAAATAATAATTAAAACACAAAAATATAATTAAAACATAAGAATAATAAGGAAAATGATATTCAACTTAGACTGCCATATATACATATACTTATGATTATTAGATATTTTAAAGCACTTTTTAAAGCCAGCAGTTAGACTGTAAATGTCACAGTTGTGGGGTCCAAAAATTGATCGAAAGTGAAAAGGATTTCCTCTGAATTATATTGTCTGAACACTATATGTGGTAGAAATACAAGAAAATTGATATTTATAGGTTATAGTGAGACTAACAAAAATTTACAGTTATAGTTGAAACTACTATTCGAATACTATTAGAATTAAATATAGAATTATGACAATTAAAATATTTACTTACGTTTCTTTTTGAAGTTCTCTTAAAGCTTCAAGTTCAGTCCTCATTGATGCTAATTGTTTGTCTAGTCTTGCTACTTCACTTACTGAAAAATGATGACAATCTTTTTTATATTTTTTTCAAACTTTATTAATAGTAAACTTATTATGTTTACTGCACATAAAAAGAATGATTTTTTTTTGGTAAAGGTGGGCTTATTTCTGAAAGAAATTTCTTTCACCCAACCAGAGAAAACTGCCATACAGCAGGAAGAGAGCACAGTACAATGTTTTAGCTACACTGTATACTGCAAATAGGCAGGGTAGACAAAGTTAAATTGGGTACCTAGTGTTAAGTCCATTAATACACTTACATTCCCCACTCTCTGCCAAAAAATATTTAAAAAAATAAAATAAGAGAAACAAAAATATAAATGAAATCATTATTATATAAATAATAGCAATTCTTTACATTTTAGAGTAAGAACTCCAGTGTCTTACACTACCACTAATATATTGTTACCTTGAGTCAAAAGGGAATTCATATTACTCCACAATATATCAGAAAGTAGGGAACAGAGTGTCTTAACACCAAGGTTCTCTCTGCCTACCCTGCTGTGTGCGGGATACAGCGTGAAGCTGAAAATAAACATGAAATTAAATTAAATATTCACCTAACATTGCTCTTCGCTTTTCAGCATAAACTTGTTCATAAATAAATACTCCAGCTGCACCGACAAGCCCTACAATAGCGGCTCCCACCATCATACGAGGAGATAAATAGCTATTTGCATTCATTTTACTTGATATTTTTAAAATGTAAGAGTTGCAAACTTAAATATACTGTTACTAATAATAAAGCACTTTGCTAATATCTAATTAAAAAGAAATTTAATAAAAATTAATGGTAAATGTTGATAATGTACTAAAATTCAATTAAAAACCAAGTGAATTTTTCTATTGTGGTTTATGAGTGGAGAAAATTGCACTTTGTTACTTGGAAAACAGATATTAATTAAACAATGTTCTTTTGCTATATTATACTGAAAAGATTGTTAAGAATATTATTTTTTGAAGAAAATACTAGTATTTTATTATTTAATAATCTAGAAAAATTATAAAAACAAGATTATTATGTCAAAATTATGATGAATTGAAGTTGAGTTCAAACTTCAAAGTCAAATCATTCACCATTTCAAACTCAAACTGACAGATATATTTGACATGGTAAGTGGTGAGTGAAGTGAGTCCGGTTCTGAAAAATATAAATTTATGTGTTAATTGCATTAATGTTCATAATTTTCACTGTTCCGTTTCAATTAATTTTCTATGGAGGGAAACGTTTTTACACTTTTGTTTGATTGACTGTGTACATCCAACAATTTTCAGCCGTTTTGCATATCCTACAATAGGTTTGCCGAGGCGCAATATCGCTCTATTCTGGAATACATTTATCTCTCGTCCGTCAAAGTTCCGTTAGTATAATATCCGATAAATAATCCAAACACTTTTTTAATATAAAATATATTACAACATCGATACTATATCGATGTTTTGTTCGCTAATCGCATCTTGACACTTGACAGTAATAAAATCTTTCTTTCATTGATTTGTAAGGATCTGTTAAAAAAAACTTTATTGTTATTTGTCGGTATAATTAAGTAGCACTTTTTACTTGTTTAGTAACTTTATATTAGTATTATTAAAAAATGTGGTTTTTACGTAAATTTTAAATATCAATATTTATTATAATCGTTTCAAAATATTTGTTTTCATATATAAACTTATAATAGTGTTTCATTCTACCAATATAGCAGTTTGTATTAAAATTACTCTTCAAGATGTTCTCAGACGAACAAAAAGAGCAAACCTCTAAACAATATGAAGAAACTGACAAAATGGCACCCATACAGAGTCTTATAGAAAAAGAATTAGACTTAGAGGAATCTGTTTTAAATGAAGAATTATCTAATAGCACTGGTGAAAAAGCAAAAAATGATAACTACACCGAGGATATCCTATTAAATTCCTCACTTGAACTAATCGACAGTGATAATCAAGATGATGATTTGAAATTAACATGGGATGATGATCTTGAAGAAGAAGTAGTTCTCTTAGAAGACCCAGTGGAAAAAACAGACATTGAACCTACATCTAAAACAGACTCAAAGTTCCAAGATGTTATAAAAACAATTGAACAACAAGAAAAAATATTGGAGACATTAGAAGTTGAGGAATCAAATAGGAATAAGAAGGATAAAAACGATTCAAAACCAACTCATGGCCTCAACAAACCTGATATGATGCTTGATATACCAATGCAAGAAGTTATTGATTTTAGTGATGACGAAGGAGATCCAATTAATTACATGGAAATGTCAACAAATGAAGTATTAGAAAATGAGCATAATCATAAAAATATTGATGAAGAAATATTTCTTGGCAATAATGAAGTGAAATCCAATGAAGCTCCATCATTTCATGATGATACGTCTAAAAGCAATAAAGACATAAATAGAATGTCAGAGAAAATAGAACCTGATGCAGAAATAGAAGTCAGGTTAGCCACAGATATAATTACAAAAGAATTAACTTCAATGGAGAACAAAAATACAAGTGACAGAATAACAAAAATAACTGATGAGGTAGATGATATGGCAACGGAAGTAGATACTGAGACTGGTCAATATACAAGATACACTGAAAATAATCATAGGTCAATAATAAATGATAACATCCATAATATTGGTAATGATGGTATAGATATTAAAAATTTTGAAGAAACATCTAACGAGATTGATTTAACTCGTAAAGATAATAATGTAAAAGAAAATCAAAGTCAAAATGAAACAATCGAAAATGAAACTATTGACCAACAACATACAAAACATGAATTTAATACAGACAGTAAAAATTCTAAATTTGATATTATAAAAGAATCTCAAGAGACTTATGTTGTAGAAACTAAAACAGGTGAATCAATTAATGATAACAAGAGTGTTAATGAATTAATGAAACAGAAAATTAATGAATCTAAAACATCAAAAGATTTTAAAGTGTACAATGATAATTCAATATTTAATAATGATGTCAATGAATCGGATAGTCTTGGTCTGTTAGCAGAAACCTCTAGAGTCATGGAGGAGGATGAGGAACCAGAATATGACGATGATGGAGATGAAGATGATGATTTTGAACATGATGAAGATGGTATGTCTAGTTTTTTTTAATGTTTTAATTATTATGTATTTTTAAAAATTTAAAACTTTATGCCTTATCTCATAGGGAAGGCAGAAAAAATAATAAATATTAAGACACTCTGTTCCTCAGTCTCTGCCCACTCAATTCGCAATGTCACCCTTTCGAGAAATTGTTACCCCATAATGTTCCTGCCACTTGTCTAATTTCATTATCCCACCTATTCTGTGGTCTACCTCCTTTCCTTTATCCTATATATTGATATTAAATATTTTAAAGAAATGCAAATTAGTTAAACAATAACAATTAGTAATTTCTATCACTTTTCATGGGAAAATTGGATAGATTTTTCCAAATACTATATGTAAATAAATTCTACTTCATAACTCAATGCTGCAACTTTGCCTTATTGCCAGAGTGAAAGAATTGTAATATCAAATATTTCATTTCCTTGAGTGAGAATCAAGCTCACACCTGTCACACTTACAGTTGAAAGCTTGGGCCCCTGCGTCACCACTGACCTTAATCATAGCACTTTTCAGATACCATGTTTCCATAAAATTCAATTCCATTTTAATTATATATATTTAATTCTAGAAAGTAACCTACAAATGACAGCTGAGAATTCTGAAGATTCCAACGCCCAGCAATCAGAAACAGACACAAAGATGGATACAATACATAAAGAGTTTACTTTTACTATCAATGATGTTACAAGTGATGCATTCAATCAAGCTGGGAAAAATGAGGAGGTAAATTCAATAAATTCAATTTAAAATTATCATTTTTTTTATGGGAAAGGACTAGGCAAACAAGTGTTTGAGTCACCTGATGGTAAGTGATTACCGCCGCCCACGACCCCGTGTAACGCCAGAGGAGCTACAGGTGCGTTGCCAGCTTTTAAGGTGGAGATGTAGGGCGCCGGCATTACCTAATGCGAAACGCAGTGGCAAAAGCCACTACTTCAAGCCGGTTTTAAATGCTAGGGGTGGTATTAATCCTGTCGAGTCTCCCCATGCGTGTTGCCATTACTGGCGACGTGACTCTACCACACGTACTTTAGTCGCCTCTTACGACACCGACAGTACCAGGGGTGATCCTATTCTAAGCCGGGATCACACGGTGAGTTGATTGCGAGGTCATTAGACGGGTTGTATTCCGCATATTTGGCGGTAGACAGAGGACGCCTGGTATCAATGTCTTCCGCTTCCGCTTAATTTTCTAGACATTGCGTGTAGATCGGTGGGATTCAACTCCGCGCTTAGTCTTATTACCAGAGCAAGGAAACGATAATACTTAATTCCCTGAATGGAAATCGAACCTATATGCATGTAGTGTTTTAGGTGACAGGAAAAAAACAGAGCTTGAAGGGTCTTAACACTGTGTTCTCTTTCTGCATTCCATGAGAATATAAATAATAATTATGTTTATTTACACTGTACCCTAGAATCTCACACTCATAAAAAAAAAAATATTATTTAATTTTTAAAACGTTTTATCAATAAAAAAATTGTTTAGAATAAATACAATTTTAAATAAGTTTTAATAAAATTATTTTTGTTGTTTCAGAATATTCTAGAAGACCAAAATGTGACAGAAAATGATACAAAAGAAGTAAAAGATAATAGCATTTTAAAACAATTGCTTTTCCAGGATAATGGTATGTTGATGCTTATAAATTATTCTTATTATCGTGGCTATCGTATCACAGCGGCACAGTGTGTTACTGGAAACACGACGGTAGTGGGTTCGAAGTAGTACTAGGTCAGGAAAAAATCTGTAACTGTATGTTTGTGGTTATACCCTTAAAAATTTAAAGGGGGGCAAAATTTGATATTGAAGTCGCTAGTTCATAAGAGGTATCAGATGAAAGGGCAAAGCCTGAATTTCAGAAAAAGCTCGAAATCTCCAATTTTTGTATGGATCCCTCGGTGGGCTAGCCGGACTCACATTTTCTGGTTTTTTATAATACTTTTTACTTTCATAATCAATATAATTATTACATATATTATTTCAGAAAATTCATTGGAAGAACAAAAAAAGGCATCTGATAAAGATTGTGTTAAACAAAATAATGAAGTTGATGATACAATTGTTAATTTAGAAGAGACTTCTTCCGATGAGGAAAGAGGTATGTTAACTATAGTTATATACTAATATTAAAAAAATCTAACTGTTTGTTTGGTTGGTTGCGCTAATCTGGGGAACTACTGGTTCTGAAGTATTTTAATTTTAAGTAGTACTCAAGTATTTTAATTTTTTTAGGCCAGTCGTGCCGGGGGGATGTGACAGAAATTGCTTCTGGTTGTGGGTTTGATTTCCAATTGAAGAAATTAAATATTTATTTAAATTTATATTTTCATTTCTTCACTCTGGTGTTAAAGCAAATCGCGGCATTGAGTTCCGCCAGTCAACACGCAATGTTGTGGAGTTCGGTGCAAAATAAGGAGTGGAATGTTTTAACCCTCTGCCTCTATGCCTTATATTTTTTTATTATTTCCAGAAAAAACATCGGGTAATCAGCCAGTTGTTGAATCAGCGCTCACAGATAATATAGTCATAGAAGTTAATATAGGAAATGAATCTGAAAATAAGGATAAAATACAGGGAGACATAATTACTTCACCAAAAAAAACTGTGAGTTTGATTTATTTATATTATCCCTAGTCCTAGGCAGAGAAGTATCTAGAGAAAGATTGTTTTATTTTTAGTTTTTTATTTGTTTATTAATATTGCCTGCTAAATGGCGATACTTTAATACATTATTTATAAGTTTTTTACACTGTATCCCGCATATAGCAGAGAATGTAATTATTTTTTTGGTATATACACACATGGTACAAAGCAGTGTTGGCAAAGGGCACCCAGAAACCTCAGACACCTCTTGTTGAAATGTTCAGACACTCTTCCTGTTAAGACTCTTCTGTTCTTCATATTCCGCCGAATTTTCAAGTCATTACGTGTTGAGTGGGGAATCTCAACGCCGCGCTTTGCCTTGTTACCAGAGCGAGGAAATGAAAATATTTTTATTAAGCTTATGTTAATTGGTACATTCGTAAAATCAATAATAATGATAATAATGTTCACAAATAAAATTAATTATTTACTTGTTATAAATGGGTGTGTCAACTATCAATAAACTACAAGACTCGGATTTCGCGACGCTAGTTGGCAGCACCTTCGTTGTGTTTGTTCTCTACACAAAATATTAAATTTATAATTTTTCAGTTTTACTTATTATATTTCTTTAACAGAACAAAATGGAAAAAGATGATGAAGAAGAAGACAAAATAACTAGCTTCACGCTGTATCCCGCACACAGCAGGGTAGGCAGAGGGAACCTAGTGTTAATATACTCCATTCACCGCTTTCCGCTGTATTCTGGAGGCATTGCGTGTTCAGTGGCGGAACTAAACACCGCCTTTTGCCTCGAAGAAATGAAAATTTACATGTAAATAAATATTTAATTTCTTCTAGTGGGGATCAAACCCACAACCATCGCGTTACATTTCCACCCTTGTGCCGCTGTGCCACGATGGCCTCTAACACAAGACAAAGATATGCTCTTATATAAGAGTATTTTTAATAGACTGAGCTCGAACCAAACCCAATGATTGCTTGCGTCCGCAAACGTAAATTTGTCTACAAACAAAACACCTTCAATTATAAAATTGGTACAGAACTCTGTAGGCAAGATGACTTATATGATATGTACATGTTTTTTATTTCAGAAATCTCAATTAGGCTTAGAAGTATACAGTTTAGATTCTGATGAAGATGAATCATCTGAACAAAAAGTTGAAAAACAAAATAAAGGTATGTTAAGATGCTGTAAACTTAGTTTAATAAAAAGAAGTAAAAAAAGTTGAGCAGTTTGTTTTTTTTTAAATAAAATTGATATCTCAAAGTTAGCTATAAAGCCTATCTAGATATATTTTCTTCTAGCGTTATACGTGACTACATTACCCCAAATTTAAATATTATATGTAAACAGTTGTTTTCTAATATTTGCAAAATTATGCAAATTTAATTCGTTTTCAAATCTTAAATACGAAAATAAAGTTTAGTTGTAGTGTAGTTTTGTTAAAATTAAAAAATCCCGCTAATGGGTCATTTGCATGCACATGGCAGGGTAGGCCGAAACAACGTCTGAACCTATATATTTCCTATTTCTTTAACAGTTCCAGAAGAAACCAACCAAAAAGAACAAACAACAAGAACTACTAATAAACCAAAATGTATAAATAAATCGTGTCCCAAAACTAGTTACGATTTTTACATAGCGAACGGTCAAGCTGTTAATTTTTATGGCGGCGATAAAAAAAAGCGTGTGTACATCTGTCAAGTTTGTTCAAATGTCGTGGATGTACGAAATAAGGTATGATTTTATACTGAAATAAAAAAATAACACTTCTCACGCACCGCCCAATTGTATGATATTTATTTATTAGATATAGCGTATTGATGGTGAAAATCAAAGCCGCGCTTAGTCTTGAAAGCCACTCTACAAACAATGTCTCAAAAATTGGCCGGTGCGTAGGGATCAGAGTTTCTTAATTATAAATTTCAATTTCAAAACATATTTTGTGATATAGGAACTAATAACCGGTTTAAAAGACTTTACTCCACTACTAAAATTAAGTACTAAAAAGAATAGAGAAGAATTAGTAGAGATATCCGATTCTGATTCAGAAGGTGAAATTGAAATGAATGATCAAAATGAACTTATTATAGGAGAAGATGGTGCCAAGTGAGTTGTTTTTATTTTTTAATTTTTAAAGTGCTACCCCGATTTGGGAAAAATAATCTCTATCTATCTTAGAAAACGTACAAGAATGTGAACGTAGCGGGATTTCTAAGTCATATGTCTCCATTAAGCTACATCTAGATTCTTAAACGTGCTTACAACTTTTTTAAGTAAGTTCTTTTTCTATTTAGATTTCTGAGCTAGGCAGAGGGAACCCAGAAACATTGTATTAATACACTCGATTCATTTCGTGTTGACTGTCGTAACTCAAAGGTCGCCGTACTACCATGTCTGTCGTAACGCCATGAGGTAAAGTGGCCACATTACCAGGGCGAGAAAATTTAAATATTAATTAATTCTCTCTCGCTTGTGGCAACCGAACCCACGACGTGCTTACAATCATAAACCGTGCCACTATACCTCTACGGCATCGATATATTTTGTTAAATAATATGCTATAATTAATAGAACGATCGAAGATAAATTAGAAAAAATGTTCAATGAAACATGGATCAAATACAAAATGGATGACCGTTTGAAAGAATCAAAAGACACTTTACAAAAGGAGATGAGTAGAATAGAAAGTGAGTATTTCTAATTAAAATGTATTTATTCTATTTTCATTCTTTGTTCTTTTTCCTATATGTAATTTATGATTTTTCTTTGTTTGGACGATCATTATCAAAAAATATTAAAGAATATTGTTGATATTGAATATACTCATCAGAATATATGTAAAAAATAAAAAGAAAATAGATACATTTTGCAATTTTTTTGCTTTTGTAAATTAATTAATAAGTATTCAATAATTTTAATCTATGTTATACGAGAGGGATGGAGTTTGTTTGTTTGTTTGTTTTTATTTCGTCGTTCTGATAAGACAAAATTTTGTTTCAAGTTCCCTTAGCCTACCCTACTTTTCGAGGGATACAGCGTGAAACAATTTTTTTTGGTTTAGATTTTTGCTCTAATTATGAAATGAAATAATAATATTTATATGGAATTAATTGTGATATTTTTATTTAATGCAATAAATAACTAAATAATTATTAATTTTGCTTTACAGAAGAGAGCAAAGAACTAAATGAACTGTTGAATGAGTGTCAAGCTGTCACAGATAAACTAAGGAAAGACTTATACTCGGAATTCGAACCCGGTATCGTTGAATTGCCAACCTTGACAGTTTTCGACACGCCTACTTGCTCTGTATGTATAAATATTACAATCAATTAAAAAATAGGCAAATGTGGCGATGAGTTCCGCCACTTAATACCCAATATCCCTATTATTTGAGTGGAAAGTGGGGTGTCTAGACACTTCTTTCTACCTTGAAAATGACTGAGGACATGAAAATATTAAATAATTGATTCGTCCGCATGGAACTCAAATCCACAACCGTTGCGTTTAAAAGTCGCCCCGTTGTGCTCCTGCGCCACTACGGTCACATTTTTTTATAATTAGAAGTAATTTTTAGCTAGATATTTATAAGAATATGTTATTTTATATATTTTAATGGCTTTTTTAAACATATTTTTTCAGTATTCGTGTATTGCAGCAAATGCAGCAAATCAAGTATGTAGCTCATATATATTAAATATATTTTTAACTTAACTTAGCGCTTTATCCTTTTATCACGCTTATCACGCCACTTATCACGCTTTATCCCTAGCGGGGTAGTTAGAGAAGACGGAACGCCAAACTCTACGGTCCCTACATACCTCTTTCGCCTCGTCCACTGTCATCAATCTCTTCATGCATGCCCTCCGGAGGGTACTCATGCTTTTTACGTGACCTTCCTCCAGTATCTTAGATACTATGTTTTCGAAGGTCAATCGAGGTCTCCCCTTATGTCTCTTACCACTCACTTTTCCATCATAAATCTTTTACTTACCATTCTTTCATCACTCATTCGTTCGACGTGCTCAAACCAGCGGAGCAAGTTCTTCTTCATTCTCACAGTAACATCCTCGCTAGTCCCTGCCATTCTCTGTATCTCTTCCTTGCGAATCCGGTCAGCTAAGCTGACTCCGCATATCCTATGAAGAGATTGCATCTCCACGGCATTTTTCTTTTGTAATAGCCACGTTTCGCTGCCGTATAACAGCGTCAGTACAAAAACTGCCTTGTGTACGGCCAAACGCGCAGCTGTACTGATGTATCGCCTCATCTCATCAATGCAGCTAAGGCGCCGTTAACCCTGTTACCGGCAGCAACACTCCTTTCCAAATCCATCTCGTATCTTCCGTCTCTGCTGAACATACTTCCCAAATATACCATTTCACTCACTTGTTCTGATATCTTACCATTTACATTGATCTTACATTCCGTCCTTTCTTCTCTTTCAAAAACCAGAATCTTCGTCTTGTTTACATTCAGGCTTAGATCATTATTTTCACACTCTTCTTTCAGCGTGGTGACCAATGCCTGCAACTCGCATTCTGACGATGCAATGAGCACTGTATCATCCGCGTACACCAGACAATTTACATTCAAGTCACCCACTTTCACTCCCATATCACTTTGTTTCACTCGTTGGAGACAGCTATCCAAATAGAAAGTAAAGAACGGAGTGTTTTAACACAAAGTGTGTGTGGGATTCAGCCTGAACCTTACCTACTATCTATAAAAAATCATCGTAGAATTGATTTATTTTCATTTCCTTGCTAATTACATTCATATATTAAGATTCGAAATGATTGCTTTCTTTTTTTTAAAAGGGCTTTACATGTTAAATCAAAATAACAAAGCGGTAATTTTCTTTAAATTATTATTTATAGAAAGTAATGCCTCCAAAAGACTCCACAGGATCGAAATCTAAGCGCAGACTATCGCCGAGTAAAGAAGTGCCGGCCAAACGACCTGCTATACCATTGGGATACGCGCCTTTGGACAAAAAAGTTAGTTATACATAATTTTTCGCTTCACAGAGAGAGGGGAGAGTTCCTAGAACCTAGGAACCTAATACTAGTGATTCGCAAGTTCCATTCCCATTAAAACATTTCCGTTCCTCACTTTCCTCCAATTTGTGGAGGCTTTGCGTGTTGAGTGGCGGAACTGAACGTCGCGCTTTGTCCCTCGAGTGAGAATCGAATCCATAACTATCGCGATGCACGCTGGTGTGGCTGCGCCACGACGGCCTCTATATAACTTTTTAATGTATCATTTTATACCTAGAAAAGAAGATTACTTTTTATAGAAAATAATGTAAATACTTGTACAAAGGGAACCTTGGACAGTTACTAAGAGGCTAGGGGTTCCGTTAAAACTATGCTTATTAAATAAGTATTTTTCTTACATAAGTATGGTATAACACTTTTGAAACATACAAAAATATATTTAAGATTTTATATTAACGTCGATGTTTTAATATTTTACGTGTATTTATTCAATATTTGTCTGTTTTTTTTTTAGGAATCAACCTCAACTCAAGCAATAACTGAGAAAATGGAGGATGACGTTAGTATTAAAGTTAAAAATAAAATACTTATATTTAAAATTCAAAATTTTCAAGGTCCAATATGTTACGTTATTATTTGTTTATTTTTAGTACAAATAAGAGGCCAATTAAAAGCATTTTCCCTGGAAAAGTTTTTGTTTTTGAAGTTATGGGAAGCACTTTTAAAAGATCAGTTATAGACATTCTTAAGTTTGGGCGAATACTGAAGAACAGAGTGCCTTGAAATGTCCTCATTATGAAACTAAAAAAAACTCTTATTAGAATGTTCTGTGGCTTGCTTATATTTTATTATTTTATATTGTACTAGCAGACTCAGGCGGCTTTGCCCGCTTGAATCATACTAATATTTATTAAATATATTTATGAAATTGTTTTCAGTTTGGGAGGCAAATTCTAAAATAGCTTGAAACACGTGTCCAATATATTTTTAAGAGTCTGATATTTACATTTTTTAATAATCGGTGCCAATTTAAAGATTATTCTGTACAAACTTTCAACCCCTATTTTATTTTATTACAGCCTACGTGGTATTCTGATGTATAAGCTATATTACTGTTAAATTTTCATCTAAATTCGTTCCCCGTACAAATCATCTCCACACATTCACATTAATAATATTAGTATTATCATATACACATTTTCCATTTCAAGTACCAAGAAGTATCAGTAGTGAAATTATCAGCAGAGTCAGCCCCAAAAGACCTCCCTCCTCCCGGGGAGGTTTTGGCCACGCCCCTCAAGATCGGGATGACGGTATACGCCATGAAGAAACCACTTTGCGCGTGGATGAAGACCAAGATTGTGGAGATTATCCCTAAAACGGGACCCGTGAGTTATGTTTGCTAACTAATTATGTAAAGAGGCGGAGGTGGTGCTTAGTATAAATAGATCACTTAATAAGCATTTACAATATGTACACCACGCTTTTTTATATTATTCTTAATTAAAATGACAAAAATATGTATACTTTTTAGTTATGTTTTTAACTATTATTTATCATTTTAGTTGGATTTTATAAAAACGTGTTTTTTTATTTTCGTCAATCTTATTTATTTTAAGTTGTAATTCCCGTTTTCCTACAATCCGGCAATTGGCATGGGGCCCTCGGTGGGCAGATCGCAATCGAGTTTTTTTTTCTTCATATTATTGGATTATCATCGGTACTTGGTAGTATAATGCAATTCTTTGCATTATCAATATTTTGTTAAAAATCCAAAACAAATATTATTCCCTTGAAGATGGACATTCCATGATGAAATATATGACTTCTATACAGATGAACTTCAAAAGTAGCTTCAATGTTTAATTTTTAAATATTTAACGATTATTAACTTTTTCAATATAAAATTATAGTTTTTTTTCTTGTTAAGACACTGTTCTCTACGCAACGCGACGTTGCCTTTTGACTGGCGAAATTCGATGTTCTCTTGTTATCAGCGGAGAAAATGAAAACAATTCATTCGCTCCAGTGACAATCGAACCCACACGCTACCGCTTTTTAATATTTCATATTTATATAATTATTTTCAGAACGCGTTCACAGTTTGCAGAGTTAAATTCGAACATAAATTAGCAAAACAGGAGTTTAAAACTGTTCCAGCGAGGTACTTAGCCTACAGCGAACCTCCGGACGTGAGATTGACAATAGGTAAGTAATTTTTGCCCCAATAGATAAGTAGATTTATATAATGGAAAAAGAAGCTTTTGTGTTGGACCACTCTGTTTTTTTTTTTGTTTATTTGGGAACATTCTGTACTGATAGAATTTTTAAAATAAATCGTTATCTGGTTCAATTATAGTTATTCATTCATTGTGACTTACTACTTGGGTCGTTACCAATGAAATTAAAAGTCATTGCACGATTATTAATTTTTCTTACTTCTTACTTAACATGACATTGACATCCCAATAATTATGATTTTGTACAATTGTTTTCTTTCTGTTTTCACCCACCTCCCAATTTTCGTGTTGAGAGCCAGAACTCAAAGCAATTCTCACTCTCAACGGTATTCTCCCGTGTCTTAATTGTTCTGAGTAGGAATCGAACCCACAAGCGTCCCGTTTATATTTAGATGCTGTGCCGTTGCAAGATTACCTCAAATTTATTATCTTATTAAGATTAAAATTTTTGATTTATATTGTTTTATACTAATTATATCAACAGGTCGTCGAATCATAGCGATGTTTAAAGATAATAACAACACAGAATCATATTATTCGGGCGTCGTCGCTGAAATACCGAATCCCGTTAATTCTTACAGGTTAGGTATATTTAATATACTTATTTTGCCCTATTTTTTTAAAAAAACATACAAAAATGTTAAATTAGCAGGATTTGAACTCTGGGTGAGTTCCTACCTTGGGAACTGTCCATACGAGACTTAGGTTGTTAGCACCAACATAAATTAATACATTGCAATCTGCGCGTTCAGAACGAGTGAACCTTAGTGGTAAGAGCGCGCAGATGGTGATCAAAAGTTGCGAGTTCAAATATGGTTCAAATTTTTATACATTTTCAAAAAAAAAACTCTTTAAAATACAAAAATTAAAATTGTTAAACATAATTTCAAAATTAGATACTTAATTTTCTTCGACGACGGCTACGCCCAGTACGCGCCGCACGCGCACGTACGTCTAGTGTGCGAGTGCGCCAACCTCGTGTGGGACGAGGTTCAAACCTATTCGCGGGAATTTGTGAGGAAGTACCTGCTGGCGTACCCCGAGAGGCCGATGGTTAGATTGCATGCGGGACAGAGCTTGAAGACTGAATGGCAGGGTATGGAGTTCGAATCTTTAATTTTTTTTGTTTATTTTAGAGTTGAGTGTCGGAGCTTAACGTTGCGCTTTCTCTATTACAGTGGGAAAAGCGAGACGCTGTTTCACTGCTAAACTTTAGTCATAACGTAATGACTATACTAATATTATAAAATAAAGCTGAAGAGTTTATTTTATTGAATGTGCTAATCTCAAGAACTATTGGTTCAAGTTCAATAATATCTTCAGCAGCGATCTATTTCTATCGTACCTGCGGTCTTAAATACCTCCCACATTTAGATTGTATCATGTGTCATACACAGCAGAATAAATTCTTTTTGCTTCACGCTATATCCTGCACCAATAAGTCCAGGGAACCAATAAGTTTCTTTTCCCTATTTTCCACCGATTTCTGAAGGCAATGCATATTGAGCAGGGGAACTCAACGACGCGCTTTGCTTCGTTACTAAACCGAAGAAATGAAAATATTAAATATTTAATTTCCTTAAGTAGGAATCGAACGACAATCCCGTTTACAGTCGCACGCTTGTACCACTGCGCCGCGATTGGCCTCGATGAACATCTCTATTCTTAAATAATAAAATAAAACCCAGTCGCGGCGCAGGTTTTGGGGGCGATTCCCACTCGATAAATAGAATATTTAATATTCTTGTATCTGCATGTTGGTAGAGGCAACGCGCGGCGTTGAGTTGAGCAGAAAGGGGAAAATGGAGTTTATTAAAACTAGGTTCTCAATTTTCCTCTGCCTAATATATAGTATAATAGAAATCTATCAATAATCAGGTAAATGGTGGACATCAAAAGTGTTGCGAGTGGACGCCTCGCTAGTAGAAGTGTTGTTCATCGGTGTCAACAAGAGAGAGTGGATATACCGCGGCTCCACGCGCCTCGCACCCTTGTATCTGGAGTTCAAAGCCGCGGAGCGCCACCGGTCTCGGGCCATGCCCAGGACTCAGTTGCAGTCAAGGGTGAGTTGCGGTTGCTAAAAACTGTTATATGTTTTGTGTTTGGTATTTATGAGATTAATAATAAATTAACAAATAAAAATTATTTATTTATTGAACAGATTTTACAACAGAAATGATTGTTATAGAGATCTCCTTTTAAGCAAGTAATGCCTGTATGTAAGAGACCCCGCTCTTCCAATACAATATCTAAGTGTATTTACTTGAGTATTACAATTTATTTAGCCTTCCAAATGCATAGCTCACGTGGAAAATGTTCTATGTGTAGAATGCTAATGTTTGTATGGATGTATTATACTTTTTGATTTAAATATTCAATTTCGAGAACGATCTAAGTTTCATCAAAATCAGTTCAGTACTTCTGAGAAGACACGAACAATATGAAAACATAAGTCATTGACGGACATTTCAACTCGATTTTTGAAAATTAATTTTAAAGTTTAAGTTTTATTTTTTCAGAGAGATATGCCTTATGTCGAATATACGAGATCAGACGAACAAAGTAAAACAGACACACAACAACCAAAAACTACTCAACAACAAAATGAGGTGAGAAACAGTGATAATATTTGCTTCTTCTTTATATATTTAGTAAATAAAAAATAAGAATCTCTCCCTTAGTGCTCCGTTGTTGTGTTGTGCACCTAAGCGGTCACCGGTGCTAACGCGTTTGTTTCGGCACTCTTATTCAGTCGGCGTAGTCCACGACACATTGAAGACCCGTCTTATCCACCCGATCCCGAAGAAAGGCGATGGCTTCGATCCTTCTAACTACAGGCCTATTGCTATTACCTCCCTGCTCTCAAAATTCATGGAGAGCATTATCAATAGTCAGCTCTTGGTTTATCTAGAGGATCACGGCTTGATTAATGCCCGTCAATATGGCTTCCGCCATAGTCGCTCCACCGGGGATCTTCTGGTTTACCTCACCAACTTCTGAGCTGCGGCTATTGAAAGAAAGGGGGAGGGCCTGGCAGTTACTTTGGACATGGCGAAGGCCTTTGAAGACCTTGTTCTCTCCTTTGCCTTTGGCCTTTGAAGACCATGTTGCTAAATTTCCATCCTATGGGCTTCCCGAGAATGTATGCAAGCGGATCGCCAGCTTTCTCACTGAGCGCAGCATCAAGGTCGCTGTCGACGGTTTTTGCTCAAAAAAATATGCCCGTGAACGCTGGTGTTCCCCGAGGCTGCTTGATGTCCCCTACTTTGTTTTTTCTGCATATCAATGATATGTTAGAGGATTCTAACATTCATTGCTATACAGATGATAGCACAGTGGACGCTGTTTACTCCGGCTGCGCAAGTGTTCCTCGGGAAAACGTCGATCAGTGCCGAAATAAACTTATGTCTTCAGTTGAGATACCTTGGGATGATTCCCTCGGGAATATTTTCTCATAGGGTGAAAGGGACGTAGTTCAATTCAATCCCAAAAATACACAAGTTTGAGCATTAACCACTAAAATTCCTTTCATTTCTCATCGTTTTGTAATTTAGCCTTTGGCTTATTAATAATTTTAATTTGTATTGTTAACTCAGGAGCTTCGTCCTCAAAGAGCTGTTGCAAAGAAATCAACGACTACTTCAGCACCGCCGCCGCCGCAACAAAATGTTACTAATTTAGACAATGTCTGCAGTAGAGTTGTGGTAATTATTAAAAATTATTTTTATTTTGATAAGATAAAGAAAGAAAATATGGAGTTTAATAAATATTACATAGAAAGAAGAAAACGAAACTATTGGGAAACAGTTAATTATATATTGAAGTTATCATATATATTTTTTTTGTTTTATTAGAACGTAGGGATAAAATTATAGTGATTCATCAATCTGTAATCCGGATGTTTCCTAATATAGAATATATAAAATTTCTATATATTATTTTCTTTGTTTTTTTTTTTACTTTTTCTTATTATTATTACATTTCTAATGACATATATTTCTATTATTTTCTAGTATTACACACCGAAAAGTGCTGTGAAGCCTCTCAAAATGGTGCGACACACATGTTCTCCGAGGTGTAAGAGGAAAGATGTGTTAGCGCTGAAAGATCTAAGGACTTACAATCCTTTGGCGAAGCCTTTGTTAAGTGGATGGGAGAGGTAAGGATGTAGTAGCCGGTTTATATTTTGGTAATCTGGCTTATGATTTTGTTTTTGTGTATGAATATAAATTAAAGCAATATAAAACTGTTATCAAAGAAATTAATTTTATTCTTCAAAAATTGTCATTCGGTTCCATGATGTTAATATTAATATTCTCGCTTTAGATTTAATTAATAATATAATAAATATATTAACATTATATTTTATAATGTAAAATGATTCCAATGATAACGATAAGGTGGTCGTTACGCAGGGGCCCTGGCGTTGTGGTCCAGTTCCCACTCGGCATAATAAATATTTATATTTTACTTTCCCCATTCTCGTAACTGCCAGTAGAACACGCAATGCTTCGAGAATACAGCGAAAACTAGGAAATGTTTTAATGGAAACGGAAAACTTAACACTAGGTTCCTGGGTTCCCTCTGCTACTTGTAGTATACGTCGCCAAAAAAAGAGGATGACAAAGTTCTAGTAATCTTCAGTAGATTAATTAATGATATTAAAGATGAAAATTAATAAGATTAATGATTTAAGTAAATTAATTTAAAATAAAAATTACAAATTTCTGTAGCCCGGCGAATGTATACAAAAGAATTAAATAGCCTAAAATAACTTTTTAAGTATATATTAAGACATTTTCGTTTATTATTTTCAACAGACAAATAGTTAGATGGAAATGCAACAAAGAAGTAATGTACATAGCACCTTGCGGCAGACGGTTGAGGAACATGAAGGAACTCCACATGTATTTGAGAGCTACACAATCGGATATGGCGGTGGACTTGTTCGATTTCTCACCCATCACGCACTGCTTAGCCGAATTCGTATTGAATAATTGTTTTGTAGGGAAAAAGGTAATAATGTATGACCACGTGGTGTGATGAAAGAATGCCGAAAAACACTTATGATGAAAAAATGAGCGAACGAGCGTAACAGAGTTAGGGGAAAACCTCGGTTGATGTATGAAGAGGTTGATGATAGTGGACGATGCATTTGTTTAACTTCCCCCCGTTACATATTTTTTTGTCACAATTAGTGTGAAATGACTGTTTTGTTGGGAAAAATATGAACGATTTTTACTTAAGCAACATCTTAATCGAATAATAGCAAATATCGTATTATTGATTTAATCGATATTATTTTGTCCTCTTCAATTTTGGTTGAATAATGTTTTTTTGCCAACGCCGCGTGACAAAATATACTTTAATTGTTAGTTAATATACATATATTTTTTACTCAACAAAGGCAAAGTAAAAGTAAACAGTTATTAGATAAGATTTTATATAAATAGTAGTGTTGGAATCCAACACTGCTATTTGCCTTAAAAGAACAAAAAAATATATATTAAAATTTTTTCCTTAAAAATAAATTGATGTATAAAATACAATAAAATCATTGTATAAATGTTTTATTACAAACCAGTGCAGTTTAACCATGCCTATCCTGCACAGTCTACCCTTTGCTTGGCCTTGACAAGACATTGGTCTATTATTAAAAACAATTTTTGTTGAGAATAATTTTCATTAGAGAGTGTACACAAAATTGATAGGACACTGCAGTGTTAGGTTACGCCACATAATAGACAAAATCTATGGAAAGTGGAGAATAGTAATTTCTTTGTAACCTAAAATAATAAAAAAAAGGTCATTATTTTATTAATATTTAAAATTTAATTTATTCATAGATCAATGAATTTATATATAATAGTTTTACACATATTTCAATATACGCTGAAAATGGGTGTTTTTATTATAAAGTAAAGAAATGAATTAATTTTTTTTTTGTTTCTCATGTCTGACAGATATACGAGGTATATTTTATGAAATCAATTGTTTAATTAATCCGCTGAATTTTAATCATTTTACAATAATTATTAAAGTCAAAATTATGCTTCATTTTTCAAATAAGTGCTACAAGAAGCATAAATTCGAAAAAAAGTTGAAATAGAAACGTAATTAAAAACTCAATGTTACAAGACATTTTGATATAATAAGTTTTATTTTTTAATTTGATAAATAGCAGTATTCGTTCGTGCACTCTGAACATAAAATTTTTCATATATATATAAGATTTTTTTTTTATAAATTTAATAAAATTTATAAATAATTTATTTGCAAATTTTTCCTTTTCTAGGATTTATCACACGGCAAAGAAAACGTACCAGTTCCCTGTGTGAACTACTATGATAACTCCTTACCTGAATTCTGTTCATACAACACAGAGAGGACACCCACTGCGGGGGTTCCTCTCAACTTGGACCCCGAGTTCCTGTGTGGCTGTGATTGTGAGGATGATTGTGAGGTTAGTATACTCTCTCTTACAGTCTGTATCTCACACTGTATTTGTCTCTTTCATATACAGGCACAAACACTGGCTTTGCCACTCTCACACATATAAATAGATATTTATCTCCCTGTATAGTGTCTGCCTCAAAGAATATATAAAAGTACTAAGAGTACACACACTGTATGTACTATTCTAATAATCAATATGTAACTTTTTTCTTTAATTTCTTTTAGCTGTTCATACAATATATATGGCTCTATATGGAGCTCCCAGTTCTTGTTTGGAGGTGTATTGTTTGTACTGGTTTGAAATTATTTTTTAGCTTTATACATAGCTGGCATCTAATAAGATTATTTTTCTGTCAAATCGTTCAAATTGTCTTAATCTAGAAGATTAAGACAATTTGGAATCCGACGCGGTGGAATGAATTATTTAATATTTTAATTTCTCTCGTTCCGGTAACAATGCCGCGTTGAATTCCGTCACTCTACACGCAATGATGATGACGAATGATTTTACCATATTAAATGCGTATGCGTAAAACATATTTTTTTACATATTTTAGGATAAAACGAAATGCGCCTGCTGGAAGATGACACTAGAAGGTGCAAAAACAATAGGCTTAGATAGTAACAACGTTGGTTATGTGTACAAGAGACTGCCGGAACCATTGCCGTCTGGGATTTATGAATGTAACTCTAGGTGAGTGTTAAATCTATATATTTACTTATGTACTTGTATTATTAATACTTCTCATTTCCATTTAACCACGTGGGCGAGAAAATGGCTAAAAAGTAATAGCATGCTGCTATTATATTTTACAGGTGTAAATGTAAATATACATGTCTCAACCGCGTCGCACAACATCCTTTGCAACTCAAATTACAAGTAAGTTTTTTTTTATATTTACGAGTACATTTTTTAGAATACGTATATATTAATATACTTGAGTGTTAAATAATGTTTGTGGGGAGATTACAGTCATAGGCTTAGGAATAGGGGACGGGAGACAAGTGGTAGTGCCTATTTCAGAATAGTTTTCTGCCCACCCCAGAAATTATAATATCAAAAAATTTGCCCTAAAAATATTTAAACGAAAAAAAATATCTTTTCCAAACTAAAGTCCAGAATACCAAATGTAATATAAATAATTAGTAAATTACTCGTATGCTTAAAGTATTATAATAATGTATGTGTTCAATATTTTTACAGGTATTCAAAACGGCCAACCGCGGGTGGGGTATTCGAGCGTTAAACGACATACCCAAAGGTGCTTTTCTTTGTGTGTACGCCGGAAATTTACTTACCGACGCCACTGCTAATTTGGTATGCTATTATTGTGTTTTTATTTATTTATTTACACTTTAATGTGCACGATTCAATATCCTCATCAGGAAAAACAAAAGAGAAAAAAGCAATTGACGCACAAATGGCGGTCTTCTCACTAATCGACGATTTCTACAAAATAACGTTTGGGTTAGGAAATTATGTGATAATGTAGAGTGGGTTTCAGTTAGTGGGTTCGCATTGATAACACGAAACGATACGACGTAACGTGAGATTTCGATTTTTCTATCTGAAATAATATTCTACAATTTTTTTTTGTTTTTACGTCGGCGTGGTGATATGCGACATAGAGCATAGCGTCAATCGCCACGGTTGTGGGTTCGATTCCCACTCGAATGAACGAACTATTTACACTTCCTAGTTCTGGTACTAAGCGCGGTGCGGAGTTCCACCATTCAACACCTTTATCTGCCTATCTACTATCTTGAAAATCGGAAATGGTTCATCTTTGGCATCTAAATCGCATGAAATGTTTACATAAGTTGTTAAATTTCATCAGATTATTTCAGTTGTTTTTGCGTGGAAACGGAACTAGTATCCATTCTCAAATACAATTACATTTATGATATTATTTTTAATTAAGGTATTACTGTAATTGTTTTTCTTGTTTTTAATTTCAGGACGGTCTTAACGAAGGTGACGAATATCTAGCGGAATTGGATTATATAGAAGTAGTTGAGCAAATGAAGGAAGGATACGAGGAAGATATACCAGAGAAAATAAAGAAACTTGATAAAGTAAAGGTAGTGTTTTTTTATTTTGATTTTTTTTATGTTTGCTTAAACAACAAATGTGTGATTAAACAATGTGTGTTCGATGCATACGAAAAAAAAGTTGTTTTATTTTTCCTGTGTATATTATACATATTTTTAATAACATTTGCCACTCAACCATAAGACCGCTTTTGTGCATTTTGTATTTAATATCTGCTACAAGTGTACAGCTTAGTCGAGGGAGGTAAGTTTTCAAAAAAATATTTTTCTTTCTCAAAAATGGAATAATATTAAAAGTTATATGTATTTATCTACTTTATTGCTAAGGAATCACCTGAAGAAGCATCGGAAGATTCGGAACAGGAAGCCTCTTCGGAAGATGAATCGAGTACAAGTAAATATGAGGAACCAGATGATGACTTTCAACCAGGACATATAACTAACTCAGTATCTGAGTTTAGGTACGTATTGGTAGACTTGGGCGACAGACAGACAGACATACACATATATGTTCGTTGGATGTGAAATAAAACAATGAATGCAAATAGCAATTCATTAAAGTAATTATAAAATTCAATTTTTATGTGTCATTTAAGAAATAATAAAGATGGAAAAATATTGTAATGATAAGATTTTTTTTTATGAGAGTACAAGGCAAACGAGCGTTCGGGTCACCTGATGGTAAGTGATCACCGCCGCCCACGACTCCATGCAACACCAGAGGAGCTACAGGTGCGTTGCCGACCTTTAAGGTGGAGGATGTTGGGCGCCGGGGCCCGGCATTACCTAATGCGAAACGCAGTGGCAAGAGCCACTACTTCACGCCGGTTTTAAATGCCGGGGGTGGTATTAATCCGGTCGAGTCTGCCCATGCGTGTTGCCATTACTGGCGACGTGACTCTACCACACGTACTTTAGTCGCCTCTTACGACACCGACAGTACCAGGGTGATCCTATTCTAAGCCGGGACCACACGGCTGAGAGAAAATAAATGGGTAAAATTACCCATTCTTTCTTGTTAACAACACACTTAATTTTTTTTTTTATTTATATAATTATTCCAGTTAAATTTCACTCGTTTGGTGCAATAGTGACGCAATTGCATTTTTAAATATGTGAACGTATGCGAAAAAACGATTTAATTAATAAATATAAAAGTTTATGAGGACGAATGTTTGTTCCAATTCCGCTCAAAAACAACTGAACGGATTTAGATGAACCTTTACAATAATATAGCTTTCATATCACAATAACACATAGGCTACACACACACACACTCACACACACTTTGGTTTATTTGACTACAAAACAATACAGCAATCGGTTAAGCGCCACGCGAGAGTTGATAGTATTACATAAAGTGCAAACACGCCATCAAACGAGCGATTTAGTATTATTTTTTAAAATTAATATTTTTTACAGTAAACGCTTACGAAGAAGAGATTCGAAGAAGGACAAAGAAAAAGAGACTGAAAAGAAAGAAAAAGAGACTGAAAAGAAAGAAAAAGAAACAGTAAAGAAAGAAAAAGAAACCGAAAAGAAAGAAAAAGAAACAGAAAAGAAAGAAAAAGAAACAGAAAAGAAAGAAAAAATAAAAGATGACAATCAAGATGAAGATTGTATCACTATCAGTGATGATGAAGAAGGTATGGTTATATTGTTGTAATGGTAAAACATTGGAGTGTTTTTTTCTCTGACACTTGCTGATATAAATTATGTGACAGAACTTAACGCTGTGCCTTGTTTTGTGAGCCCGGTTAAATATTACGATAATATTTCTTCGATTTTATATTTTATAAATATATATCGTGTATATAATAGATGATATTATAAAGAAAATATTTATACTAATATTATAAAATATAATTTTTTTTCGGTTGAACGTACAAATCTCAGGAACTACTGATTCGAATTGAAAAAATATTTTTGTGTTGTATATAGTTAATTTATCGAGGAAGGCTGTATATGTCTATAAGCACTAGATATATTATAAACAATTTTGGTTTCTTTTATAGTTCGAGAGCCATCTTGTTTCACGGCGGCAGCTGGTATGGGAGCAAATGAATTTATATCTAAATACAGGTAAACATTTATAACTTATAGTAACTGTTGTAGTTATTAGAAAAATATTTTCTAAATCTGTTTGAATAAAGTTATAGAGAGACGGCCAGACCGTTATTTTATTGAACCTAAAAACTTCATACACTCAACTCACTCAGTACTGTCAAATTATATAAAATTTGGCGATGGTTTTTACTTTGTCAATTAACAGGTAAATAAGTTGCCAAAAAATGGTACCTAACTTTAGTTAAATTATAACAGGATTAACATTCCATTAATGTATTCTTTGGAAAATAATATTAGAAATGACCCTTTCCATTGCCATATACTTAGCACAGTTTCAGCCTCCTGCCAGACACCTCAACTGTCATTTCTCCGACTGAGGATCGAACTCGTAACGTTTTCAGTATTTAATTTTCAATATTTATTAATGTGTTTTTTAGGTCCGTCCGTTCTCTCTTCGGCGAGGACGAAGCTTGCTACATCATGGATGCGAAGGTTCAAGGAAATATTGGCAGATATTTAAATGTAAGTTATATGGTTTTTTTTTCAGCTACCCGCTGTATCCTACATATAGTATTGTAGGCAGAGGTAGCCTAGTGTTAAGACGCTCCATTCCCCATTTTTTCGCTGAATTCAGGAGGAATTGAGTTTTGAGTGACGAGACACACTGCAGCATTTTGCCTCTTCGCCAGAGTGAGGAAATAAAAATATTAAATATTTAATCCACTCAAATGGAAATCGAACCTACGTGTCGCGATTACACTCTCACGCTTTTACCCCTGCACGACGAAAGGCCTCGACAACTAAATAAATGAAAATATTAAATGAAATCAGCTTCACACTGTAAAATCCTGCACACAGCAGGGTAGGCAGAGCGCCTAGTTTTAAGACACTGTTTCCCACTTTCTGCTGAATTCTGGACCTTTCCTCCTGCGCGACGACAGACTAAGAAATGAATAAAATCATTTATTTTAATCCATTCGCAGCATTCGTGTTCCCCAAACGTGTTTGTTCAAAATGTATTCGTGGACACCCACGACCCTCGCTTCCCCTGGGTCGCGTTCTTTGCGCTCTCGTCCATAAAGTCCGGCACGGAGCTGACCTGGAACTACAACTACGACGTGGGTTCGGTTCCCAACAAGGTGCTCTACTGTTATTGCGGTGCGCCCAACTGCAGGGGACGGCTGTTGTGATCCAGGTTTGAGGGTTTTCTTAGCGTTTAATAACCTTGGCAAGGAGTGCCTAAAATATTATTTTTGTAAGGCATACATTGAATATATGAATATTTTTTATTTATTGTGTGTATATTTTAATTATATTTAAATATTAACGCACATTCCTCTTTGTGCAATATTTTTTTATATCTAATATCACATTACTGCGTTTGTATAAATACAATTGAATACATAATTTGATTTTAATGATATTACTGAAAAATATAATTTGTTGTTAATTTTAGTTAATATGAGATAACATCTACTAAATACAGTTTGTATATATCTTGTTTTTCTTTTTCCAGATATTGTGGTGTGTAATAATATAACTAAATAAAGAAAATGCAGTTTGTGTTTGTAAATAATGTATGTTGCAACACTTTGTAATATTCTTAAGTGATGATTAAATAGACATCAATTAGTCTTGTAATTTTTTTAAAAAAACCTTTTTTTTAAATTTATAATATTATTTTTAATGAATAAAAAAATACAAAACTAGCTAAATGCGATAGTATTGAATTCTTTCATTTAGATTTATTTTAACAAATTTTTATAAGGCATACATATGAGATTAATATTTCTCATAGAAAAATAACGAATTAGGGTACAAAAAAAATAAAAGTCATGGCCACATCCGATATAGTTCGTCGAGGACACTCTACAGTCCGGGCATGATGTACGCAATGTTGTGAAGCGTGTCGGCGACGAGGCGCGGCGGGGGCGCGATGGCGGGCAGCGAGCTTGCCACGCCCAGCAGCGGGACCAACGCGCATAGCAGCGTGTCCAGCAGCACTGACACCGACCCCGACACCGCGATCTGACCCTTCCGCACAAAAAAAAATTAAAATAATTAGCTTCACGCTGTATCCCGCACACAACAGGATAGACAGAGGGAACCTAGTGATAAGTCACACCGTTTCCCACTTTTCCCCGAATTCTGGACGCGGAACTAACCCGCTGCGCTTTGCCTCAACACCAGAGCGAAGAAATGAAAATATTCATTTAAATAAATATTTCATTTCCTAGAGTGTAGGATCGAACCCTCTTTTACATGAGTAGTGTACTCATATATTTTTTTATTTCACAACATATATTTTTTTATTTCTCTACAAAAATGTAATAGTAAAAAAAACAATCTTACAAAAATAAAAAATGATCATAACCGTTCCTCACTTGCACACGAAGATAAAAGTTAAAAACTAAAAAATCAATTTTGTTTCTTACCTCATGTTCCTTCAATCTTTCACCTATAATGGCCAAACTTTCGCCCAAAAGACGTAAATGAGCTGCTACCTCAACCGGTCCGCAACCCGTGACCCGATAGACTACGGATACGCCGACCGCTGAACTGGAGGAACTTGGCTAAAAAAAGGATAATAATAGAAATCGATTTTTAGTTATCAACTCCTACATCAACTACTAATAAATTTCCCTGAACGTACATCAAGGTCAGAACTATCCCAGTATTATTTAATGCAGAATACTTTTGAGGTCATTATAGAGGCACAGGTGAATGACAGAAAATGCAACATTTTTGGGTTCAATTCCCAATCGGGAATGAAATGTTGAATATTTTCATTTCTTTCCTCTGGTAATAAAACAGCGCGGCGATGAGTTCCGCCACTCAATAGACAATGCTTGCAAAATTTGGCGAAAAGTGGGCAATCTATTAAATGCATCATGTCACATCCTGTTAATTTAATGTGTCATGTGTCATACACAACAAGTTGTTATTTCCAATTGACCATGCAGACTTGGCTGAAGATTAAACTACTTTTTTTTATTAGCTTCCCATTGTATCTCGCTATGCGCGATGCGTTATATTATTATGTATTCGCCGAATTTTAGATGCATTGCATGATGTGTGGGAACTCTCAACACGAAAATATAGTATAATATAATTACCACTAAAGCCTGTTGCGGTGGAGTCACTGGACTTTGCTTGATTTGACTTCTGTTATTCGAAGGTCTTCCTGGACCTTGGCTGGGCGTGGATCTGATACCTGGAAAATTAATTATATTGTACAAAATAATGATGGTCGAAAGGTAGTGTTAAGGCATTATTTATTTACTCACTGAATGCAAGATCTAAAAACTAGTATTGAGTGCCAGAATTCAAGATCATTATTTGCCTATCAGAGCGAAGAAATTAAACAATTTATTATCCCCAGTGGAAACCGAACTTACCACCACTGCATTTAATAAAATTATTTATTTTAATTCTCCATAATGATTTCATTGAATTTAATTATAAGTAAGTATAAACAAAATAACATACTCGGATTAGAAATAATCTTGCTAACTCCACCTTGATTTTGATCTTTCTGCATTGCAAAGCGTTTGGCCTTCCTCTTCCATAGATAACGCTCATTGTAGTTTACCTAAAAAATTTATACAAATAAAATTACTATAATAAAAACATTTTCACATTTTTTATAGTGTTATAATAGCACATCTAAAAAGGAATAAAACTTTCTAGGAAAATAAAAATTTGAACATGGCAGGATTGGAGCCCACATCTCTTGAAAATCGTCACATACAAAGTACCCTGTGTATATAATACATACATATAGTTTTCAATATTACTTATATATAGTCCTTTTGTGATATTGACAAGAGGATCTCAGTTAATCCTACTAATACACTTAATGTGAAAGTATGTGATGCATACTCAACTAACACAAATACAGTTATCGATGGCTATTTGTTCAATTCGCGAAAAAACTACTAAACAAGTTTAAATTAAACCTTTCAATGATATAGCTTATGTTATGTAATAATTTTGTACAATTTGGCTATATAATAACAATATTAAGTTTGAATTGCTAGTAAATTCTAACTATATAAAATCTCATTCTTATTCATCTATTCATACTATTATAATTTCCTTACATTAGCCCACAATTCACCCAAACGCTTAGAAATAGCTGAGAAGTCCATATCAGGATGTTTCCTCAATAAATCGTTCCGAGCCTCTTTTGCCCACATCATGTATGCTGTTATGCGCGTTTTACCTAAAAATGTACAAAAAATTATGGCCATATATAAATTTAACAAAAACATATATTATATTTTTTAAAAAGGTTATTAATCACGTTTTTAGATAACCCAGGAAAATGTGGAAACCTCCAACCTCCAGGGAAGTAATTATTTTTATCTCTCTAATCTGGTAGGAAATGCAAAAATTTGAGCAAATGGAGTACTCGACCCTAGATCTCTATTTCTATAAGCACCCTTCCTCCAATATCATCAATACTGTGTTCTTGAAAGTCAAGCAAGGTTTCCTGGCAATCTTTATATGATCTAAACCTGGCTCTGGCTCTTATAAGCCAAAGCAAAAGTCTCGTAAAAAACAAACCTTTATCCTTTCTCTGAGCTTTGGCTCTTCCCACAACTTTGCCATCTTTAACTATCAATTTCTTCTTGCATTTCTCCATCATGTACAAAGAGTTTGCAGGAGTTCGAGTTGAGCCATCTTCTGAACCTGAGCTATCTGATTCAAGGCTGAAAAATGTTTTTAAATAGACATCAATAGTAAGAAATCTGGACTTGTTAATTGTTTCAATGTAGCCCACTATTCCTGCTGTTAGAGTTAGAATGTCTCATATATCATATACCAGTCCAGATACAACCTGGTTAGCAATTACTATGTTTGCCCTATATTGTAACCCTTAGTGAAGTCATTTAGGTAATTATGGCTTTTTATTTTTTTAAGGGTAATAAAATGATGCTTTACATGATCATAAAGAATAAAGCTTGAATCAAAAAAAAAATATTAATTACAATATGAAAAAATCAATAAAACTAATTACGTAAACATTTCCCTAATTGTTATTCTACTAATTACATTAAACTTTATCTAACATTTTTATAATAAACATTAATTTCTTATAACATATAGAAGTTACCTATCAGCGTTTTCTTCATTATTTTCAAAATAATCTGATTCGCTGCCCGACGCCGTGCCGGTGTCCTCCGCCGGCCTTTGCGGTGTAGACTCTTGAAACTCCATGGGTTCCTCGTGTTTAGGATTAGAATATGTTTTCACTGGTGTTTGACGACGAAATCTCGTTTCTATATCATCAGGTGACTCGAAATCCATTAATTTGGAACTTTTCTTTCTTACCCTGCCGCTACGTGACACCCCCGTCACTTCCAAATCTAAATTGATCAAAAAATCCAATATTATCGATCTTACATAAAAATGTAATAAAAAATATAGAAAATGTCTAGTAAAAGATTAATTCAATCTACCTTCTTGCATTTTAGGTGGGTTTTTATTAATTTTATACAAGAAAATAAGCAAATACGCGGTTATTTATTTTCATATACATTAACTGTCAATGTCAAAAAAGGAAACGCCGATAAGATTTACTATTTAGTGATGCAATCTGTATGTTTATTTTTTCTACTAAATTGTATTATCTTAAATTTCAATCATTGTTTAAAATAAATACTGGTGTATTATTATTTTATCGCTATAGACTGAGATCCCAGGTACCCAGACTGAAATTTTGAGGATTAATTCTCTTATGTAGTTAAGACTATATGCGTCTAGCTACGTTAAAGTAGAAACGCTCTTTTTTAAGAGTAATGTACAAAATATATATTATTACCAGACTCTTTACGTGGGCGTTTAGTCCTGCCGGACGTCCTAAAGGTTGTTTAAAATTAACGCAAGTGTCGATAAACTACTAAGCTTTAATTTTAAACATATTATTTGCAGATTATTTCAAGACCCCCTCATACGCACCCAGACTAATCCAAGGGCTCAATCATCTTACCAGACAAAGATATACCGTTATTTGGTGCCTCAAAATTTCAGCTGTGCTAAAATGACGTAGTTCTGACGGCTCTGGGATCTTGAACCACTGCTTACAATAGTTAATGACAATCTTTATTATGTAAAATAAATGAGATATAAATAAGAAAAAAAAGAATAAAGGATTTATAATATATTTCGAGACACAAATTTTACATAACTGACCAGCAGTGTTAACGCGAACAGTAAAGTTAATATGCATTGACCAATAAATAATTTTCACCTGTTTCATTAGCCTTAATCCAAACAAAAATAACGTATATAGTACATAGAAAAATAACATAAAAAATATTAATAAGAAAATTCAGTAAATAAGAAAGTACATGCTTGAAATTCGAATAAACATATTGAAATTGAACACTTATAATTAAGAATTTTATATGTTAAAAAAAAGAATCAACTGATTCTTCCAAAAATATTGCCAAAAATGACTGCGGCACACATCAGAATGCCTAGTCCTGTCAAAATTTGATTCCCATCTAGTGACACTGACTTTTCTTCTTGTGCGTCATCGTCAAATCCATGAGCTACAGAATTTAACGCGTTTGCTAATTCCGCATCAGATTTAGCGCTAGTTTGTGAGGCTACTATTATTAATCGTCTTAATTCTTTGATTTGTATTTCTATTACGTGTTCTTGGTGATTGAGATGATCTGAAATAAAAATATGGTTTAAATTTATTATAACCTATTTGTACCTTTATGAAATATTCATATAAAAGTTGACTTTAAAATTAAATTTAAAAAATGTATAGTTAGAATTACAAACACTTGAAAAATGTAATAAAATTAATTTAACTCAACTTGTTTAATTTTGTTTTATTGAATTGCAAGCAAATTTTATAGTGTATAATAAAAAAAATCTTACCAATTAAAGATGCCTGTTTATTAATTAAATTATTAATATTTTCCTGCATTAAATCCAAATTGTTAGCGAGTTGTTCCTACAAATAAATACAGATAAACAAAAATAAATGTAGATAAAATAACACCACTGCTATAAAGTAATATCTTTAAAACGTATGACATATTTTAAAGGTTTATATTCACTTAAATAAAATGAAAGGTCAAAATATAGATACACTATATTACTTCTGCCTACCCTTCTATTTTTGAGATACAGTGTAAAGCTACATTACCTGATAAGCAAATTCTGTTTTCATAGCATCAGCAATGTCCGGCCTATTTGCTGTACTACCACCTGCTATGGTATACAAAACACTTGCACTTCTAGCCATTTGTTGTTCCATCATTTCTCTGAACTCTGCCATTTTGAGACGATTGTTTATTGTTGAACCGCCAATACCAAGTAAGGTGCCTAGTGACAAAAAAATAGGTTAAAATATTTGACTGGAATTATCACTTGGTGATATCATTTTTAGTTCTTTAATGAAAAAATAATCTTGAAATCAGTTAGCAGATCAGATCAGATCAGATCAATCAGTTGACAGAAAAATTAAGGGACATGCATAATAAAATAGTGGTTGAGTATAGAAAATATTCATTTTTGAAAATTGGAACTATTTTTAGAGAAATAACTGCTCTTCTTACCTTTGTTAATATTACCTTTTTTTATTTTTTTCTATGATGATAAATATAGACAACATAAATGAACGTAAATTTAAGGAATTTACGCTCTCATACATTTTTTTGACTTACCAAGTATGGAAGCCACAATATACCAATATTTATTTCGTTCCGCATGAGCTCTTTCTCTTTCATGCCCTAATTTGACGGCCGCCGACATTGTCGCGAACAACTCTCTTTCTTCTCTCTCTGCGTCAGAAAAGAATGAACGCAATGCACGCTCTTGAATAATTAACTAAAATAGTACAAATATTTATATAATTTTTACTAAGTACTATTAGTCATTTTATTCAAAAGATAAAATTTTGTTAAAAATACAAGTAAAATTTAAGCATATTTTAATATTAAATAATATTTTAGTAAATATTATTTTTGTTCACGTTTTATTTATATTTTATTTATTAACATTAGTAGGAAAAGCAGAGGAAACTTAGCGGTAAGACACTTCACACAGAAGTGGCAGAATACAAACCCAATAATTAATTCAAAATAATTAATCTTCCTGCATGGGAATTGAACTCACAACCACTGTGCTTGTAAGACACTATTACACTAAGCTGATTTGGTCTCAAGGTAAATAGCTAACTCATTTTATTTTAAAGGTGTACAAAGATTTCTTTACTTTTTTACATATAATGGGGTTAGGCCAGTTAAATATTAGACCAATATTAGTTTTAGAAATAAAAACATGTCCTGTAAATATAATAAAAAAGTCAACTATGACTGTTACTGTTGTAGGGCAGTAGCACAGCATGATTTTAAAGGGATGTGGGTATAATAACTCGCATATAATAATTTGTTACCTTATGTTCTTCAGTACAGAGCTGTAAATATTTATCATCGCCTTTCATAGTATTTTGCATTTCCGAATGTAGTTCTTTCAGTCTCGATTCAATAGAAGCTAATTCTCTACCTAGGTCTCGCCTTCGATCTTGTGCTGTCACAAACCTTTCCTAAGAATCAAACAAAATTTTTGAAATATCATTATTAATTAATAAAATGAATATGAAGCAAAGTCAGACTTTATTATTCTTAAGACACCAAAGACTTATCTAAAAAAACAAAAGCCATCCTACCAAACAAAAGGCACCTTCCAATGTACCATTTTGACTCAACCAAAAAATGTTATAATAATTATTTGAAGTGTTTTAAGTGAAACTGGATTTTGAGATTGTACCACTTGAACCATAATTAGGACTTTTCCATTTATGGAATTTTACATCTAAAAATATATATGAAAGCTACACTTTATATAGAAACAAACCTGTGCATCAATAACAGTGTTTTGTATAGCCATAATTTCCTCAATGCCTGTGAATTTTTCATATCGAGACACCAATTCCTTTACCCTATCAGTAAGACTTTCGTGTTTAAGCTTTTCCGCTATTTCAGAAACTTTGGATGCGGGCACATACTTGGTTAAGAAGTGATCGACTTTTTCTCGACTGCTATTCCTTATTTGAGGCAAATGTATCTTATCTTTAACCCTTTGCGCGATCTGACGGATGCGGTCAGCCATTTTTTCATAACAAAAGTATTATTTTTAGTGTAATTCTTATTCTATTCGCATTTTTGAGTATGATATCATTTTAGATCAGTACGCTGTCAAAGTGACATTGACATTGACAAAGGATAATGAACTATCCTTCACTTCTGTAACTTTTCTTCACTTGCGTTCAGAAAAAGTGATTGAATTTTTTAAAATTTACTTGGACAAGTGATGACATCTTATAGATTTATTTGGTATGCAATATTTTTTTAAGCTTCTCGCTGTATCCCGCACATAGCAAGGTAGGTAGATCTGGAAATTAGTATAAAGATCCTCGATTCCCATTAAGACACTTCCGTTCGCCACTCTCCATCGAGCTCTGGGGGCATTTAGTGTTGAGTAGCGGAACTCAACGACATACTTTGCTTTTCACCTTTTAAAGATAACACCTACTTTTAAAGATAACATCTTTACCGAAGTGATGAAATGCAAATCTGAAATATTTCATTTATTCGAATGAGAATCAAACATTACTTTATTATTTGAATCGAACCTATAACATGTCAGGTTTACAGTAGCCCACTTGAATTCCGGCGCTACAACTGAAGACTATGCGGACTCGTGTTACTCAGACTTATCTGAGGCACAATTAAAATAAACTAAATTGAAGCTGGCTATTATTTTAAAAAAAATTAAATCACCTTCACGCTATCCCGCATACAGCATGGAAGGCAGAGGGATACTAGTGTTAAGACTCTCCATTCCCGAATATAATATGCAATGTAATAAATAAAGAAAAAAATGAGATAAAGAAAACCTAATCATTTTCAATGAAGACGTAACTATAGGTATAATATACGAAAAATAACTGTTAAGAAATAAACAATTATAACGTTTATGCTAATTTCAATACACGAACAAGATTACAAATTTATTTTCGTGTAGATAGCTTTGACCTGTACTTGTAATACATATTATAACTTAAGCCATAAAAGATTTACGATATTACATATAATAAAAATTAAGGAAACTCGCTTATTAAACTGCTTAAAAAGGTGAAGGCAAACCTTTTATTTGTAAAATAATCTTAAGTTCGTGTTATTATTATAATGAGTTAACTGTTAGATGAAATAAGACAGTTTCCAGATGCTCATTAATTATTTTACGTTCATATCTATATATCCTCATATCGTAAACTATAACTTATAAACGGACCACTGATCATGGACATATAACAGGATAGGCAGAGGGAACCTAGTGTAACACAACCCGTTGAAATGAAAATATTAGTAAATAGTAATTCATTCTTTCGAGTGGGGATCGAATCCACGACCGTCGTGTTAGAGCCAAACTCTCCTACCCCTGAGCCACGAGGTTAAGCTATAGAGGTATTCGACATATTGTAATTCAAAATGTTCTTTATCACATAGACTTTTACAAATACTTTTGAATCGTCTCGGCTACCGCCGGCTCGGAAAGAAATTCTGCTGAAAAGAGCCGGCAAGAAACTCTACAGTTCTCTAAATCAAGGCTACAATTTTATTTCAAATTCAAATGATCTTAATAAAAAAATGTTCATCCTTTAAATATTCTTGAACAGTATAATACGCTTACCTAGTTGTTTTTACACTAAATTTAAATTTCTGCAGAGATAAATTTAAAACACATTGCGGAATACAACAGATAAGTACACTACATAAGATATGTTTATGTTTATAAAGATAAAATTATATAGATAAGTATAAACTACTGTTCTAAATTAAATAAGTACTCTTTTAGAACATTTTTAAAACTGATTGATAATCTAACTAATTTAAGGAGATTATCACAACGAGATCTGGAGTGGAGGCGAAGAAGTGAGTCGGAACCTAAGAAACAGAATCGGTCTTTTCAATATGTGCGAGAGAGGGAGTTGTAGAGGATGGAATAGAGGAGAATTATCATGCGAAAATTTCGGCGATGTTGGATAAGAAACCATCAAACCTGAGGACCAAATTTACGTAAACCGAAGGTAAATCTAAGACATAGATATTGTAAACGCTTTAGTTTATTGTAATTGTGCCTCAGATAAGTCTGGGTAACACGAGCCCGCATAGTCTAAAGTTGGTAACGTAAGTGAATGAGCTAGAACGATCCGAAACCAACCTATATTTTTAATAATGTCACTTAATGACTCTTATTAAATGACATATTAAAATAAAATAAGAACTATACTATAGATATTGAGCCCACTGAAGTAGCTTTTGAACTCTATAATGAATTTTTGCGTTTGACAATGTCGGTTCACTAAGTATCGATAGATTACAATTTCGCGTTTAGTTTGAGTAAAGATTTTTTTACTATTAAGTTCAAAAGTCATGTTACGAGAGAAGGGTGATTCGGGAGTTCATGATTTTGCGCGAACTATAGAGGCACTTCTGTATCAGTTTTCTTGATAGATTCCTTGTATTTATACTATCTTGATGTACCAATACTATTTTAAATTGTCAACATTAGATACAACAGATATAATATTTAAGATTTATTATTTCATATTCGCGGCGTTGAGTTCCGCCACTCAACAGGCTATGCCTCTAGAATTAGACGGCAAATGGGGTACGGATTGTCTTAACACTAAGTTCCCTACCCACCCTGTCATATGCGGGATACATGAAATCAGAAGAATCAGATTACGTTACAGCATCACTTATCTAAGCATGACAAAAACTGTAATGATTATACTATATACTGACTATATTATAATAATTACAAATACTTATTATAATAATTATAAAAAATATAACAAAGGTCTTAATAGTTACAATTAGATATGTTTATGTATTTTTATAACAATGATGTTTCTTAATGAAACTGTTTTTTTTTAATATATGGTAATGGAACCGATAATGGTCATGAATGTATTAGAAGCATTCCGGCTTCTAATGTCCGTTGTGGCGCAGTGGCACAAGGGTGTGACTGTAACGCGACAGTCGTGGGTTCGATTCCCACTCGAGGAAGTGAAATATTTGTTTACGTCTATATTTCCATTTTCCTCGCTCTGGTGTCGAGGCAATGCGCGGAACGCGAAACAATGCGCGTGTTGAGTGGCGAAGCTCAACGCCGCGCTGTTGTTTTGATACCAGTGCGAAAAAAAATTATAATATTGATGAATAATATTTAACTCCTCAAATTTACAATTAAACCCACAACCATCGCGTTACAGTCACACGCTTGTACCTCTGCGTCACGACAGATATGCTTGATAATTATAGGCTGCTATATTATCTATATTATTATCGTACTCGTGTAAAAGAGGGTAGATGTAGGTGAAAAAGACTATAAAAGCAGTGAAATTGTGTGACAGGGGAACAGATCCCCTGGAAATCCCAGGTCAAATACCTAGGCATCGTACTAGACTCGAAACTCTCCTTCCGGCCGCACATCAAGTATGTCAGAAACAAGGAACTACATACGTCATGAGCAGGCTGTACTCACTCATTTGCAAGCGGAATAAAATGTCACTTCGGGACACGCTGACATTGTACAAAACTTGCATTCGTCCTATCATGTCTTATGCTTGTATCGTGCTCGCACACACCAAGATATACCTCGCTCAGTGGCTCCAAAACTTCCTCCAAAACTTCCAAAAATTCCTTCACATAGAATCCGGATGCCCATGGTACGTACGCAACGTTGACCTACACAAAGATTTTGAATTAGAGAGATTTTGAACGTCGTCAAGCTTGGATAGAGCTTGAAAACAACACAGTCCATGTACACTTGCAGATTGGGGACGAGACGTTTTTAATTAACAATAATATTATTAATTCTATAAAATAAAAATGTAGGATGTCAATGTGCCGATAGTCGTCTTAAGAGGTTATCGCTTTGCCATTGTATTAAGAACTGGTGGCAGGAGGCATTATTACTTGAGACGGCGCGTATTGTGAGGAGCTTTCTCTCTCTGGACATGATACACATGTCTCACCGTATTTTTATTGTATTTCTTACATTTATGAATGTGTTATTCACATTAATTTATATTTACAAATATAACATGTATTTCTTGTTGATAATAAAAGCACCAATGTCATATCAACTATACAAAGTCTCTTTGTTTTGGTAATTTCTTATCAAAATTATAATTACAAGTAATAACTTTAATCATTGTGTCCAATACTCATTTCCTAATTGATAATGCCTCTTAACGGTCACGAGAATCAACTGCCCGAGGTAAAATGTGTCATTTATTTAATACTTTTAATTTATATACTAGGGCTTGGCTTGCGGTTTCGCCTGTCGGACTATACGATAACGACTCTTTGTTTTTATTTTGGCACAAAATTATATTTATTAAGATATACCAACCTGATGTTCTCTGGTTTTCTCTAGCATTATGTGTCTATTACACAAACCTACAGGTTTTAGGAAATTAAAATAATAATTTCCCTCGAATGGGAATTGAATCCACATCCGTCACGCTCATAGGCAGACGCGAGCTGCGTCGTCGTTACGCTACGACCGCTAATAAAAATCACATTAGAATTAATTGCGTAGTAGAAAAATCTAAATGTTGCGGATGGCAACTATGTTTTATAACGTACTATGTATGTATGCTACACTTTATCACTAATGGATACATTACACACATATTAAAACAAATCAATAAATAAATTAAATCAATAATAATAATAAATAATAATATATAATAAATTTATGTACCTAGGTATACTTAAAAGTACATATTTTTAGCTCGACCTTTTGTCCCTAGTGGGTAGTCAGAGAGGTCTTTTCTCTCTTGCCTCGTCCAATGTCATCAACACGCCCGTACATGACCTCCTCTTGTTGGGGAGTCCTCATGCTATTTATATGACCATCTTTTGTCGATCTCCAATGATACTCTATATTCTCGAAGGTCAATCGAAGTCTCTACTTCTCATACCACTCACTATTCGCTTCATAAATATTTTTTTAGTGCCATACTGTGCGGAAAGATTGTTCTTTGGAAGGTATTTTCTGGGGAACTGAGTGTCTTAACACTAGATTCCCTCTGCCTACTCTGCTGTGTGCGGGATACAGTGTGAAGCTGATTTTTAAATGATTTTAAGCCTACAGCTCTGAAATTTTAGAGGATGTTGTGGACGACACGGCGATCCCGTCCCATTCTTTTTGAGTAAGTGGTCAATATGTATCCCATAGAGTTAAGCTGTGAAACGTTTTGAAATTCACGCGCACAGAAAGAACTCACCTAACCCAGTGCGTTCGGACAAAACGGTCTAAGGTCACGAAAAAAGCATGAGGACCCCCGGAGGGCATGCATTAAGAGGTTGATAACAGTGGACGCAAGAGGTGGATACAGAGACCGTAGCTAGGTGAGTTAAGATTTACCAATCGTCTACAATCTAATAAACAATAAAAAAATAAAAAAAATGCATGGCAAAATTTTGAGATAAAGAAATTTCTTGGCATATACTCGTATGTGGTGTATTTTATAAATTATTCCCAATTATCGAGTGTACGCAAACTGGCGAGGAAAGGGTATCAAAATATATATTCTTGAAATTTGTTTATTTGCGGCATTTAATTTAACACCAAATATGACAATAAAAAAATCGTAGCTTTTTAATATTTCTAATTAATTCGTTAACATATCTGATAGAATTACTGAAAAAGCAAATACTAAATATTATATTTCAAACTAAGGAACAATGTGACCTTGAAATACTCTGAAACGTGTAAATTATAGAAATAATATGATATAATGACGATTTTTATAACGTACTGCGTTTCAAATGCGTGACTGCGTTTCAAATGCCATTTTTTGCGTTATTCAGATTGACATTATCATCTATATGATTATTTAATTACCCTTTCAACCATCGATATATAAATAATATTATTTACTGCCAATAATTATACAGTGCACGCAAAGTACGCATATTTTTCCATTCTGCTTTTTATTCCTTTTGTTTATCTAATTTTTAAGACTATTAACATAATTCCTGAAATTAAAAAAAGACTATGTTATATCTTAAGAAGAGCGATATTATAACCGATCCCGAAGACAGGCTAGGTTTCTGATCCAGGCACTACATGCACCACAACCAGCGCTGTCGTCTACCCATTACTTAGTGTATGTGAAGGACCAATGGTTGATCAATAACCATCATATTGATGGTTTTTTTTTCGCCATGGTCGCTCAACCAGTAATCTTCTAGTTTACCTCATCCACCTCCAAGTTGCGGTTGCTGAAAACAAGAGAGTCGGCATTCACTTTGGATATAACGGCTTCAATCGAGTGTGACACGGGGTGCCCCTTCAAAACTACGATCATACGAGCTTCCTGAGAATTTATCCAAGTAGGTCACCAGCTATAATATAATGATATAAAATATATAATAGATGTATATTAATATAATGTATGGTACATTGCTATGCAAAGTGGACGCTGTATCCGCTCTGGCCGTGCAGGTCTTTCTCGAGAAGTTCGAATAGTTGAGATACGTCAATCTGTAAAATGATTCGGACAAACTTTAGGCTATAAAAAAAAAAAAAAAAAAAAAAAAAAAAAAAAAAAAAAAAAAAAAAAATAAAAAAAAAAAAAAAAAAAAAAAAAAAAAAAAAAAAAAAAAAAAAAAATATCACTAAACCTAAGTTATTTCATATCTGATCAGGAGTATTTACGTATTTTTTTTTTTTGAATTTCATTGAATATGACTCTGTTGGCAAATGTAGCATAAATCATAGATCTTATGGGTCATCATTTAAGCTGAAACCTACTTAGGTTTCAGCTTAAATGATATAGGTCTGGGGGCCCTGGGATCTTGGGCTAATGTTATATAAAGTCGTGGCGCAGGGGAACAAAGTGTGTCTGTAAACGCGACTCGTTGTGGGTTCGATCCCCACATGAGTAAATGTTAGTAAATATTTGGCCTGTTATTATATAAGTGTATATAATAAGTGACCGAATAATAAAATGCAAATGTTTCCACAGTATCGTACCTGGCACAGTAAAAGACTGGTCAAAAAATTATATCTTGCGTACAGTGTACTTGCATTTCGTGACGGTCCAACTGATATTCCTGGTGCACGGGTTAAGTCAAATTTATGCCTCAAATAGGAGATATCAATCAAATTTATGCCTAAATCAAGGGGGCAGTAGCACTAGATAGCACACAGTACAAAAAGTCAAGAAAACGTAAATTGCAGCGACGACGGGTTGGGAGCCACTTGAGCTTTGAGCGATACTGAGATACATGATTATATTTACGGAATTTGTTAAGTTGGTCGTCGGACAAATTAGCAAAGCCCGCATTTGCATAATTCAGAATATTTTAGTTGTCGTAATGACTTCAGTTCAAAAAAAAAACGTTTTTGCCAGGCGCAAGACAATTTGGCCAAAATATACGCCAAGATTATATACATATATATAAATACGGTATTACAAAAATGTTAGCACTCTCCTATACAACCCGTGTTGCAGCTGTTTACATCTTAAGTGTTATACCCTGGTTACTAAGTCCACCAGAGCACAAAAGGAAAATCATTTCAATATAATCAATCAACCGAATACGTAATATATTGATCACGTATACTGTCCCACTTCGCCATCAGACTTAAACAAGCTTAAGCGGGGTAGAGAAAATGGAGCGCCAAACGCTACGGTCTCTACATATCTCTTACGCCTCGTCCACTGTCATCAAACTCTTCATGCATGCCCTTCGGGGGTCCTCATGCTTTTTTGTGATCAGTATCTTTGATACTATGTTTTCGGACGTCAACCGAGGTCTCCCCCTACCTCTCACCGTGAAACCTCGCTAGTACCATTCTGTGCCAGCCGTAGCCATTCTGTGTATCTCTCAATTCTTCTTCATTGCGGATTCGATCAGCTAAGCTGACTCCGCATATCGTACGAAGAGATCTCACCTCCACGGCATTCATCCTTCTTTCATTCTTCTTCTGTAATACCCACGTTTCGCTGCAGTATAACAGCGTCGGTACAAAAACCTTGTGTATGCCAGCACGCGCACCTGTGCTGACGTTTCGCCATCGCATCAATGCAGCAAAGCACCGTTAGCCCAGTTACCAGTTGAAAAGGCAATTTTTTTAAATTGCCTTCTATTTCCTTCTAGGTTATTACCACAAAGCTTTAATTAAAATTTATATTATATGCAATTATTTATTAAATAAAAAATTTATATTATATTATATTAATTAATTTATAAAGAAAAAAATATAAAAAAACTAAGAAAAGAAAGACAAATACTCAAAACATAATTGCAATAATATTTTCACGCGACATCGTTACTTTAAAGTTACTATTAATTATTTATTATAAAATTATCGTTCTTACTCGAGGCCAAGATGAATGAGTTCGCATTCAGTTTCGCAACAGAATCATAACATAACCGCGGTAAAGCGCGCGCGTTTTGACATTTGGATTTTTTAAAATCATATTTTAAATTATTTAACAAGGAAAGTATTCATTTTGCCATTGCATTAATTTCAATTTAATCTTTATTTTTAATTTAAATAGTTTTTTGTGTGTGTTTTAGTTTTTGTTATAATCATTTGTGGTGAGTATTTTTTTATTTTACTTTCTTATTATTATTTTTGACAATAGAAAAATAATAACAATTATTATTTTTTATAATAATTTGTTAATGATTTTTTAATATCGCTTGATTGATTACAGTGAAATTGATTGTTCCAATTTAAAAAACATCATTTATTATTTATTTCAATAAATATTAAAGATTTTTTTTACTAATTATACATACAAAAGAGTTTGGTTAAGCTACGACATAACATAGTATTTAAAGGTATAAACTAAGTATTTACGCGAACTAAGTTAAGGGAATGGCCTTTTATAGTGAATGTAGTTGATTGACCCATAGTTCATGGCACCCACCTGCATAGGACTAATACAGAATAGGAATAAATTTTAATTTAATACTATTTAAAAAATAAAAAAATTATAAACAAATTTATCAAGTGTTAAAAAAATTTAAAGAATAGTCTACAATAGCAAATTTAGCTTTTAAAAATTAAAAAAAAAGTAAATCAGCTTCACGCTGTATCCCGCACACATCAAGGGAAATCTAATGCTAAGTCAAAGTCAGTGTGTGTGTTTTTGTTTTAGTAGTATCGATGTTTATATGAAAATCCTTCCAAGAATCTTAGAAGAGAAGAAGCTTATTTATTCAACTCAGGTTGATATATAATACACATTGCTTCAATCTTTATCATTTATAAAAAAAAAGTATCAGATACAAAGAATAAGGGTTCGTTATCCACTTGAGGCAAAGTATGGCGTTGAGTTCCGCCACTGAATTATGGAAAGCGGAGACGGGAGTGTCTTGTGTCTGCATACCCTGCCATATGGGCAGAAAAGAAGACAGAAATAGAAGTAAACGTATGGTTATGTTAGATTCGGTATGAATTATAAAATTATATAAAAATTATTATTAAAGTAACATTATCAATATTATATGTTTAATATTTTCATTGACACATTGGTTAAGCCGTTTTTGAAATGAGCACGAACAAACGCACGGGCAAACCAACAAAGAAAAAAAAAAGAAATTCTAATAATCGTTAATATAACATTGATAAATACCTGTTTACCCATCCCCTATAATAGTTTATACCTTAATATTTATAATAATAAATGTAAAATATTTTAACACTAAATAAAAAAAAGAGTAAAAATATCAATAAGAATGCCTTATTATAGCTTACTTGTCTATAAAACATGGATGAGCCATTATTTTGAATTCTGTCTGTCCGTCTGGCTGTCTGTCTGTTAAGACCCTCTATCTCGGATATAAAAAATATATAGAATATAAAAAAAAAGATATGGCCCGTATTATCAAACTTAATAGGGTACTTCTGATTAATTATGAAATTTAGGTGCTAGTATCTACAGGTAGTACTAGTTTAGGAAAAAATCTGAAAACTGTATATTTGGGGTTAATTATAAAAAATAATATCCTTAAGGAGTTATGGGAGGGGTCTGGGGGGGGGGGCAAAATTTGGTATTAAAACCGCTAGTTCAAGTGAGGTATCAGATGAAAGTGCTCGGCCTAAGCTAAGCCTGAATTTCAGAAAAAAGTTTGAATTTTGAAACCCTCAGTGAGCCAGTCCGACCTGAAACATCCTACACATGCCGACCGAAATGTACAAATGTAGAAATCTACAAATGTACCAATTTTTTTTTAAAACTTTTTTGTTAGGATTTATTAATTTTGTGGCCGGTTGTAGCGCAGTGTTACAAAATGTGCTGCACAATCGACTGGTTGTGGGTTCGATTCCCACTCGAGGAAAGAAAATATTTATTTATGTTTTCATTTGGTAATGAATAAAATGTTTCAATTTGGCTCTGGTGAAGTCAGCCGTACTTCCGGCTTAGAATAGGATCACCCTGGTACTGTCGGTGTCGTAACAGGCGATTAAAGTACGTGTGGTAGAGTCACGTCGCCAGTAATGGTAACACGCATGGGCAGACTCGACCGGATTAATACTACCCCCGGCATTTAAACCGACGTGAAGTAGTGGCTCTTGCCACTGCGTTTCGCATTAGGTAATGCCGGGCCCCAGCGCCCAACATCCTCCACCTTAAAGGCCGGCAACGCACCTGTAGCTCCTCTGGTGTCGCATGGGGTCGTGGGCGGCGGTGATCACTTACCATCAGGTGACCCGAACGCGTCGTTTGCCTTGTCCTCTCCCATAAAAAAAAAAGAAAAATTAATTTCGTAAATGCAAAACTTATAAGGCAAAAACTGTTGTGACCTTATCATTTCCTTGAGGACGTCACTAGATAACACGACTTGATTGACGTAAGGTTCGTCAAAGTTGGCCAAGACAACAGCACCTAGGAACACACATACTTACTCATAAACACATTACCCTCTTTTGCTTCGCACAGTCGAGTCTCACTTCCTATTGTTTGAGCGTCAGATTGGCCAAAATTTGTATTCACTATCGGACTGCTTCAATATCAACTATTATATGTATTATGCATGCATATTATAATAGAAAAAAAAAACCGGTTAAATGTGAGTCGTACTCGCCCATCGGGTCTATCGTATCAATTTCAAGATTTTAGGCGAACGGATTATACAATTTTTAAAAATTATTATAAACTAGAGTTTGCGCGCACATATAATGTTACAATTATTTTGTTCTATGAAATAACAAAAAATAATACATTTTCCAAATATTTATTTCTTTATTTTGGCTGTAATACACTAAATTTCAGCGGAAAAAAGGGCAACGGAGAATTTTAATATATACTCTCTACATCTCAATAACACTACGACAACGTGAACTGGGACTTTCATATATTTAAAAATAAATAAACATATAGACAATATAATTTATTGCCTTTTAAATATATTGATGGATGAATCTTTAATCGCAGTGAATGGTCCAAGGACTGTTGGTTAACGAAATGGTTTCTTTAGAACACACACTCGTATAATATACAATCTCCATTCTTAATACGAGTACAATGTAAAATAACGTGAACCAATTAGAGTGCATTAGATGATGTCGAAATCATATCAAAAAAAAATTAATATTTTTTTACGAGTGTATATTTGAAAGGTATATTAATAAAATAACTAGCTGAACGCATAATTTACATATTTGACAAACTATATAATTTTTTGCGGGGCGGTGACATGTCCATTCGACGTTTTAAAAGTGCTTGAAAAAAATATATATTTTAAATTGGAGACGATCGTGGATTAGATTCCCACTCGGATTTCCCACTATTATTTCAGTAACAAGACAAAGCACGGCGTTGAGTTAAGTAACCTAAGCACGCAATATCTTGACAATCACGCACTGCCCAACTTTTGAAACTGTGGGAGTTGAGTGGCGGAATAATTCTTTTTTTCTTTTTTTTTTAATTAAATCATAATCAGACACAGAATGTTCATTGAAATTAGAACCCATGGCCCAAACCCAAAGGACCTTGTCCCTTTTGTGCCAACGACACGGAGGAGCACAAGGGTGTGACTGTAAGCACCGATCGATGAGTTTGATTCTCATGTCAAGCAATTAATATTTAATGTTTTTATATCTTCGCTCTGGTAACGTAGCTAAGAAGGCGTTGAGTTAGTCTACTCAACACACAATGTTTCCAGAAATCCAGAATTTAAAGAATAGTTTATAACTAAAAAAAATGTTTCTCACAATCTACAACGAATTAATCCAGCCGTTGATTAATCATACGTTAGTAATGTAGGACTAAGACTGATAGACTATTTATTAGCTTTATCAATGATATGTAATGACCTAAATGCTACATTGACCTTAATATTATCATTTTACTATGAAATTATAAATATATATATAAATGGACTCTTTCAAAAAACTTGTCACTAGCTTCTAAACAACATGGCCATAAAAAACTATACGTAGAAGTGTTCAAAACATAGGCACATAGGCATAGGCATAGGAATAGGGGCCCGAGTGGTCCCTAGAAATTTAACAGCTTCACAGCTTCTGACTGTAAGGGTTGTGGGTTCGAATTTCACTGGGGGGGAAGGAATCATTTTCTGCTCTGGAAACACGACAAGGCGCGGCGTTGAGTTCCACTACTCATCACAAAATATGTCGAAAATTGTGCGGTGCGTGGGTAACAGAGTTAACTCTGTCTACCCTGCTATATGGCTTATATACCTGGATATATATGAATATATAGTGAGCCTATTTATATATTTTTACTTTATTTATGCATCGTAATGGTACAGACAGAAACAAGCTTAACAAAAAAATCTAGACATTAGAAAATGTCGTTCCAGTTAAAAGGCATCTGGTATACAAGTTTGCGCAATTGAAATATAAGCAAAGGTTAGTTATAGATATCGTTGTGGCTCAGTGGATTTGGTTAAGAATCCGATGGAAGTGCCTTCAAATCGATCTTGTACATTTTCTATATAGATGGACAGTAGAGAATGGAGAGATATAACACTAGGTATGCGTAGGCATAACAAAGGTATTGCAGATGAATTTTATACTTTTATATTTTTTAAATTTTTAAAGGAATTTCTGTTAAAAATTAGTTAAAACGTATAAAATATTTTAATAATAGTATTCTCTATGGCCAAATAATAATTATAAGTCTTTGGGTTGCGGAAAATTGTAAAAATTTCCATATTGAGATGCAACACGAATACGTTATAAGTTATAAGATCATAGCGCTTGGAGTCCAAGCCAAAAGTTTTAATAAGTCTGCCCCAAGAGGTAGATAGTTTACAATCTCTATTGAAATGAGGATTTTTTTAATCAATAGTCAAGTCAATAGGGAAGACAAAGACCCATTCATCATTCACTCTGTCGTATACTTCAGTCTTATCTAATAAATTAGGAAAATTACTTAAGTGAACGTGTTTTTTCTTTCCCGTGATATGTTATGTTTATATAATCTATATATATATATATATATATATATATATATATATTCCGCTCTTGATAGAAACATAAAATTTGGACAGATGTTTATTTTTGTAATGTGGCCACCCACTAAGAAGGGGTTTTGAAATATTTAACCCTAACGAGATGAAATAGAGTTTGAAAGATTGTATGGATATTTTTTTTAATCCGCTCCAATTTTTATAAAATTTGAGATTCAGACTCTCAAAAATATTTAAAATAATTTCATAAACATATTTAATAAATATTCGTATAGTTCAAGCGGGCGAGTGCCACCAAGGTCAGCTAGTTATATTTAATATTATGTTATTCAAAGCTTTTAAAAATTGATTAAACTATTTATTATACATTCATCAATTCACTCGAGGAAGTGACATATTTATTTACGTTTATATTTCCATTTTCTTCGCTCTGGTGTCAAGGTAAAGTGCGGCGTTGAGTTCTGCCACTCAACACGCAATGCCTCCAGAATTCGGCAGAAAGTGGGGAACGGAGTGTCTTAACACCGAAGTTCCCTCTGCCTACCCTGCTGTGTGCGGGAAGCTGAAAAATTAAATATAAAATTTAGTAAACAACTTTTTACTTAACTGCGCGACGCAGATGAGGGTATTGTGTTTATGATTCTATGTATGTGTGTGTATGTTGGTATGTGTGTTGTTATATTGCATAATTTTGAAGATTCTTACTCCAAGTGATACGTCTTAATCTTGTGAGTGGCACTAAAGACATGACAGAAATCAAACCTCATCAACCAGTCACTCAGTCACCGAAAATTAAAAAAAAATAAAGGAACTACGTCAAGTGAGGTTTCATTGAATGGATATTTGAAAATGATTGTGAGGCTCCTTTCAGAATTTTTCATTATAAGTAACAATTTAAAAATAGAATATATAAGAATAAAAACATAAAATCCGAGTGAATAAAACTAAAAAATATACCAGTAGTTTATTAATTGTTCATTATTTAACAGCCGGGGCCTCTCAGCCGGAGTCTCTCAGCTCTCCTGTGGAGTTGAAAAAAAAAACAATATTTCATCTGTGGCTAGTGTGCCATTATGTAAAACAACACATTGTCAATATATCATTATAAGATCAAGTTTATCATATTTTTATGACTTGACGTCTTTAGTGCGATAGTAACGTGATTTTCACGATGCCTTGCGATAACAGATTGAGAGCGATATCATACTAGAATTGAAAAAAAAAAACGCATATCATCATATTGCCTTTTTTATGTTTGGATAGCGAAGCCCTTTCTTTTCTTCCCTAGAGAGAATATGAATTGATCTATATTAAATGAAAATCGCTTCGAAAAGTAGCCATTATTTCTCGTTAAATGTAAATGACAAAAAACTGTTATTGTGGGCTATCCATAAAAGATAGGCATACATATACCGATGCGGAGTTTTCTGTAGACCCGTACAATATTTCGTACATTATTTTGATATATATAATACATTATAACATACGGGATATAAGTGATAAATAATCTGCAAGGTAGAAAGAGAGAACCTAGTTAGTAAATAAATCACTTCCTCGAGTGGTGATTGAACTCACAACCCTCACGTTACAGTCACACCCTTGTGCCGCTGCGCCGCGACGTCCTCGAAATTATTATATAGATATTTAATGATCTATATAAGCTGATAGCTTTAATCATATGAAAGATATCTGTCACCGGAAGAGTCAAACGATCATGGGCAGCTTAATATAACAAATAATTGTTATTTACAATAATAAATTATTATTTATATTATAACAATGTCAGTGTTTATTTATTTATCTGGAGATTTTATACCCACGAGTATATCATAAAGACGTGTTCTTTAAATTGTAGGTATCTAATTTTAAGACACTTCTATTCAGATGTATCCGTCCCCCACTTGGCGGAACTCAACTCTGCTTGTTGCCAGAGCGAGAAAATGAAAATATTTCTTCTTCCTCAATCAATCTATCCTCGAATGTTATTTGAACCCACAACACTGTCGCGTTCACTGTGCACGCTTGTGCTTCTGTGCCACGTGTGTTGTACGGTATTACAAATTTTGCGTCATATTTTATTTTTGTTATATAAAATTACTGTGTACAAAAGCAAAAAATAAAATATGTTATTTTATTTAAATATTTAAATAAAGATGATGTTAATGTTTATGCGTTGTTATTACTTTATAGCCCAAGATACCAGAGCCGCCCGACACACGTCATTTTAGCAAAGCTGGAAGTTTGATGAATTAGTCTAATATGTAGTTAAGACAGTATGCCTACTCACTAATTTGTCAGTGGGGGCCCTTGTAAACCGCCAAATAACGGTATATCTCTGTCTGGGAAGATGAATGAAGCCGAATCTTGAAATATTCCGTAAATAATTTAGTTAGGAATATTTCTTTGCGCGCGCTATCGATATCCATCACAACCATTTCCACTTATATGAAACAAGCGCTCAGTCGTATATATTCTCATGGGCTGGCGGGCGGTGATTATTTTCTTCCTTAATTTCATTTATGTATCTACATGTTTATTTGTATGGAAATCTAGTTGTTCGTTTATTGCCTGTTGTTTTGGTTTCTTTTTATAAATTTCGAACCCAATGCCTAAATATAGTGCTTTCTCTAAAAGATCCCCACTTTCAAGTTAGAGAGTATGCACACAGTGTTAACTGCATATTAGACTATTAATCTTCAAAGTTTCAGTTTTGCTAAAATGACGTAGGTCTGGAGGCCCTGCGATCTCGGTCTATAATATAAAGATATGATTTATTGTTTGAATATTATTTTAAGCAATTATAATGTTTGACGTAATTCATAAGCACTGAAATGTTTTTTATATTTTTTTAAAAAATATTTTCAGAACTAGTTCAGTTCAGTTCTTAATGTATGGCGCTTAATATGCTGTTCAATATATTCTTGTCAAGTAACGTAAATTTTTTTATGAATTGTTTTTTAATTAACAACTTTTTGAAGTGTCAACTGTCAAATGTTAAACCGCTTCGTCACGTAACGCGTAACGGCGTTAATCTGTCTGGCCTCCCTTTCTCTGACGAATACAAGTGGAATAATGGCGCCTCCTCTCTCGTTCTAACCCACAGCGCTAGCCGTATTTGTGACAGGATTGTAACTACTAAGAATATATTAAATTTTACACTTAATTAATAAATATTATTAATAAATAGTTTTTCCTTGCATTATCATAATAACTAAATTTTAAGTAATTATCTAAACTTTTCTGTCAACAATTCATTTTCTTCAATTGAAATCGAACCGACATGACTTCCCCCACGCTTACAGTCAAACTGTGCCTCTACATGACGGCCTCTACTCCACAATATACGAAATTCACATATGATTTTGTATCTTAAGGCGATCATCGTCATATTCGCGCATTTCCTAACAATAGAAGCGTTCAAGTAAAAATTAAAGTGAAAATAACTATAATTTTTATTACCTGACCTTACGTTACCATAGACATTCATGAATATTCATAAGCAGCTATTAATATTCATAAATATTGCTAAACTTCTGTGGTAAATGTACATAATATCTTGAAATTTGATGAATTATCTACGTACCCAGTACTAGCACGTCATTCTTGAGTACGCTCGGTTTTCTTTGTTTTTGTTACAAAAAAGTATTTAGAATACAATTTAAGTGAGTCACGCTCGCAGCTCCTGTCAGAGTCTTCAATTATCCGAACAAAAAAAAATAACAAGAACACATTAAATATTTTAATTTTTGTTTCAAATTATTTAAAATTTTTTTGATAACTTAATTTGGCGGAATGTGGTTAACGGAGTAAACACTAAGATGCCTCTCCCTACTCTGCTATGAGCGGGATACAGCGTGAAGGTGAAAAAAAAAATGTTATTAAAAACTTGAAAAAAATCGTTTTTTATTACTGTTGTTCTTAGACTCGGGTTATGGTAGGATAGAATATCCATTAGATACATATGTGTATTTTTCGTCCCAAAGAATACTTAAACCTAACAGTTTACTTTTACCTTCAACTATTCAGTAACTATTGTACAGTTGATCGAAGACTTTTACCAACAAACCATTTATTAAAAGAAAATTCTTTTTAAGATTTTCTTTCTTATCTGCTTGAAAATTTACAAACGTATCAGATCCAATGATTTCATGCTTTTTCCCGCATATCATGGTAGCCAGGGAAATCCTAGTGTCCTTTATCAAGACTCAACGTCCGGCTTTGTCTTACCAGAAGGGTATTTTTCAGGTTAACGCTGTAGCCCGCACCTAGTACGGTATGCAGAATGAACCTGGGAACTCAATCGGTCGGAGTCTCGTAACTCAATGCCGCGCTTTGCCTTATTGCCAGAGCGAAGAAATGAAAGTATTATATAGTATATATTTCATTCGCCCAAGTGTGAATCAAACCCAACCTTCTTGTGTACAGTCGTACGCTTGTGCCACTACGCCACGACGGCTTCGGAATTGCAAACCTTACAAACAAGATAAATAGACAAAAATATATAATTATTATTTAAGTATTTTGGAATATCCATTATATTTTCTTTTCAGTAACCATGACAAGCACGCCAAGGGTTATTCTCGATAGCGCGACGTCATCATGTTCCAATTCATCAAATTGCGTGAACACAAAATGCGCAGAATCTCTACACAGTTTAATAGAGAATTTGGACGAAGTTGAAGAAACACCTGCAAACGCTTGTTCTATGTCATGCCAAAATAATGGAAAGAAGAAAAGATCGATATGTTGCAGTAAGTTGGTTTTATATTTTATCCGATTAAAAGTGTAAAGGCGGGTAATGTGTTAAGCAGTCTTTGTATGTATGTCTTATGAAACATTTATCAAGCTATTAAATCTTCTTCTTTATTAAACAGTAAGTCTCAAGTATTAACGTCACGATTTAAATAATGTGAATCAACTGTAAACGCAAATAACCTCTATAATGTTTCTAATCTTATTATAATCTTGGCGTATAAATGTAAATTAATAGAGAAATATTGTATAAGTTTTTATTATGATATTTTAATTGATATAAAAAAATACATTAAATGATTGAATACACAAGTTTTACACACATGCTCGCTCTGACAAAACGCGCTCTTGAATTCCAATTGGGGAACGGAAGTGTCTTAACATTAGGTTCCCAGGTTCCCTCTGCCTTTCCTGTTATGTGCGAGTTACGGCATGAGTTTAAAAACAACCGAACAAGCGTGAGTCGGCCTCACTCACCAAGGGCTCCGTACAATAAAGACCGTACAAGGTCTTCAGATTTTCTGAAAGTCAGGCTTAACTTAGCCAGGGCCTAGTCTAGCGGCTTTAATTCCATGTTTAAACCCCTTTTTAAGGATATTATTTTTAAGGATTTAACTACAAATTTATAGTTTTCAATATTTTTTCCTGAACAAATACTACCTATAGATACTGGCTGCCTAATTCTCATAATTCTAGGTACACTGTTAATTTTGATTCTTCCTGTTAGTTTGCTATTTAAGGCTATTATTTTTTAAGATTTAACCACAAATTTATAGTGTTTTCTATTTCTATTTATTGGTGTGTTTGAGTAATCGTAAAGTACTTGAAAAGTGTTTCATTGTACACGCGACATTTCTTATCCTTTAGAATGTTTATTGCACTTTTTTGAACCAATTAATAGAAGCTATAGTGACGCAGTAGCCGATCATGTGACTAGAAACGATAGGTTTGTGGGTTCGATTTTGACTCGGGGAAATAAATGTAAGTTGTAGGTCCCCTCTATCTACCCTGCTATATGTGAGGTACAACACGATAAGAGTGGTGAGAGAGGTGAGTGAAGATAAAAGTATCGTAACTTGTTCGTGAGATGAGTAAAATTTTTAAACGAGGAGTCGAACTGACGGCTATCATATTGTAAAACACATCCCAAACATATGATGATAGTGCCCTTTGCAATAATATATGTTATAATAATGACAGCAATAATAATTAATATTCCATAGCCAAATTATGTAAATTGCGAAATTTTGAACTTGAACTATTAGTATTTATCCTCAATGTGCTAATTGATTATTTGTTATGCGTGTTAGAGTAGAAATAGATTATCTAGCATTAGCACTCAGAGACGCTAATTTGACCTGTTATGAAGTGCACACGTCTGGGACTATAAATAGAACAGGTTGTGGATTCGATTCTCAGTCGAGTAAATTACACATTTAATATTTTCATTCCTTCATGTGGTAACGCGGCAAAAGTGCGGCGTTCAATTCTGCCACTCAACACGCTACGTCTCGAGTATTCAGCAGAAAATAGGGAATGGAAGTGTTTCTGTGATTAGAGATGACTAGAGATGCCAGATCCAGGCTCTTACAGGAGCCACGGGCCACGAACCCAATAAGAGTTTGAATGGCCGATCCACAATATCCGAAAGTACCTTTTCTAAAATTTCCAATTATAAAACCTCAGATATCCGGTAATTTAGAATCATTTTGTTTTCTACAATGAATTTATAATTGCCAATATATGTTTACTGGGTTTGATCCTGGATTTGAGACTCGGAATAATAATGTCAAAAACTGTCAATACGTATTAAAGAAGAAAATAATTATAAAAATACAAATATTTTGTCGTTATTTTTGTATGTAGATATAACTTGGTTGACTTTAGGCAAACGGAACCTCGAGTGTGACAATCATTTGGCTGCCGCTGAACTCAACGGCGCGCTTTTCTTTTTTAATATCCTCGGATGGCAATCAAACTATTACAAATGACACAATGACCTGTTTTTATATGAGGAAAGCTATTTATAATAGTAAACTAGTGCAAAAAGCTCCCTTTATTTAATGTTAAATTATATTATAACATATTAAACAAGACATATATGTTGACACGTCATCGCGGCGCCTGACTAGACACATTACACGCCACCATGGAGAGAAGCCTGCCATGGACGCCAGGATGAACATATTGAGTTCATTGATTTCATTTTGTGTTTGATGGGATATCATTGCTATTAGAGAAATTTTGCTATTAGAGAATTAATAATGAATACTTTGTTACATTAAAATCGTTTAATTTATAGATTTTTCCTGTTGTGCTAGCTGTATAACACGATCGTGGAAATATAAAATTTCTCGATCGGTCAGAAGTGGGTTAGTTTATAAACAAGTTAGTGAATCAGTCACAAATTTAATACAAAAATTAGGTTAGGTTAGCCAAAATAGAAAAGTGCACTTCCCTCTACCTACCCTGCTATGTGCGAGATAGTGCGTGTAACTGTGCGAGGTATGATAGGTTTAAACAGATAATAAATACATCGATGAACTACTGCTACGCTACTGTCACACGATGGCCTTGAACAATATAATTTTAAATAGATAATAACAAAATAACGTAAACATTTTCCGTTCACGTAGTAGATTAATATAAACAATTTTGATAATTATCTATAGTTGTTTTTTTTCTCACACTTCAATTGTTACTTAAGTTAGTGTCGTAATGCAGGTCGCGACAATCCAGTCACAGGTCATTTTTTATCTTTATGTGATAACGTCATTATCATCACTGAATTATCATTATTTACGGAAGGAGTTTATTAAAAAAAATATATTTTTTTTCTATAAATTAACATCTATTTGCTCTTGTTAATTCAAATATATTTTTCCTTTAATTATACAGATTAACTACAAATTACAACTTGCTTACACCTCAATAAGACAGGGGTTGAAAAAAAAACGTTTTAACAGGATGTTGGCGCTTTTATAACGTTCACAATATTTTTTGTTGATACGAATGCTTTTAATTCACTTTTGTGCCGTATTTTACAACAGTAATAGTATTTTGATTGGTTGATGCAAAATTACTAGCAATGAATATTTGTGTTCAGTTCAGTTCAGTGTCTGAGAGATCCATAGATCTGAGTATATGGTTTTAATTTCAACCCGATATCTCCAAGCGTTCCTGATATAAAGACAGACAGACAGACGTACAACAGAGTGATCTTAAAAGGGTTCCTTTTTTTCTTTAAAAGTACGGAACACTAAATTTTTAAAAAATTAAACAAAAACATACTGACGTCTTAGGCCAAACGTCACTCTCTATCATTTGTTCCACGCTTTCGCTTGCACGTGCGGCTCAAGTGGTACACGACGAGGAGTCTAAAAAAGGAGTGTAGAACAAGAGACCTATTCGCTAAACCAGAGAGATCCAGGGTACATATTTTAAAGAAAGAGATGTGGCAACCCTAAGTTTAATCCTGTCTATAAAATTTGTATTTTGTTACAGATTCCACAGGACAAACAGTATGGGGTGTCATATTAGTTGTAAGTTCAGTTATTGGATTTATTTTTCCACCGTTAGACTTCTTGTTATGGGAAAGACTAAATATGAGGCCAGGTAAGAATTCGCATGATTTTCTTGGTATTCGAAACATTATTATTTGAGCCTTTTAAACAATATACACTAGACGCGAGAAGGTTATTATATCGGAACTTACATATTCTAGGATCTATGGGAAAATAATTATGTTTACAGATAAATTCTACAAAAAACAGAAACAAATTAGTCAATAGGCCGTAGATTGGGTTCGATTCCCTCTCGATGAAGGGTAGTATTTTCATTTCATCGCTCGCTTTCTCTTACAGCCGCGGCGCGCGGCCCAAACGTGCGACTGTAAATTCGACAGGTTGTGGGTTCGATGCCCACTCGAAAAATTAAGTATTCTATATTTTCACCGCTCTGGTAAGAAGACCGAGCGAGTATCCCATGTTCCAAAGGGAGGGAACACAATGAAAACAGAATACAGCGTAAAGCTAAGGAGTTAGCGTATATAATATTTTTAGGGTTCCCTCCATTCGACATGTGGGCAGACCCTCCAGACGAAGTAAAGATGAGAGCCCACATATTCAACGTGACAAACCACGAGAGGTTCCTACAAGGACTTGATGAAAAAATAAATGTGGAGGAAATCGGACCTTTCGTGTACTTGTATGTTATTTTATATATTACTTCATTTGATATATTGTAGTTATAGAGCTCGGTTTTTTTTAAACTTAAGTTTATCCTGCACAGCAGGGTAGATATAGGAGACCTAGCGTGAAGCGTGAAAAATTATTATGTATAGATTTAAAGGCAGACGCTGTGCCATTGCACTAAGAAGCCCATAACATTATTAACTGACTTTGCCATATATATTATAAAACATATTTTGTTTACAGAGAAAAATTAAAACATTACAACATAAAGTTTCACCCAAACAGCACGATGTCGTACACGGCGAAGCGCTACCTCATATACCTGCCGGAAGAAAATACTATTGACTTTAATGCGACCATCATTTCACCCAATGTGGCTTTATTGGTAAATTAAAAAAAACATTTATTTTAATATAAATTTATTAACTAGCGGTCCCCGCGTGGCTCCACTCGTTTGTACAATACAATTATTTATTTTCCTAATTAATTTTGTAATCTAATTATATTATAATTTCACAGACACATATACAAACATATACATTGATAGCTACATTTTTTTGCCAATATGTATGCAACTCTTTATATTTACATAACATTTTCACATTACAAATAGTAAATGTTAAGTTTACTCTAAATGTTATGTTGTGATTTTATTTGTTATAAGTATGAAAATCCTTCTTTCCCCCGAATGGGGCCAGTGGAGTGGCGAGCTTAACTCGCGTCTGGGGTTTCTCACCAGCCCCAGACGAACCCATATAATTTCATATGTGAAATATACTCCCAAATGGGAGTATATTTCACATATGAAATAAATGAATAAAGTCTTAGGTTCAAAGTTAGCTTTAAATTAATGGTCCTTACACAATTAAATCAAATGCATATTATGTATTTAATTAAATACATATATTTAAATAGTTTTGCGGACCATTCGGCGCCCTTTTAGCGTTCGGGGCATGATGCTTGCCCCCCTTAATCCCCCCCCCCTCGCTACGCCTCTGATAGGAATCGAACTCACAACACGTTTACAACCATCACATTTACAGTCGAATTCAGCCCTACGTCGCTACGACGGCCTTAGTTTGTTTTATTTATTTTAATAACTCCACATATTTATGTATATAATATGAAGGTTATCAACACCGCATCTAAGATTACGCAGATTGCATCTAAGAATAACAATAAGTGTTATTTATTTATTTTACAAGTGGCATAAGAAAAAAATATATTTCATTTTATATTTTTTTAAGGTTAATTGAATTTAATACTAATAGGTGTGGATCTATTCTTATCTTGTATTTATTATATTATTAGGTATCTATGGGCAGACGGTTGGATTTCTTTTATGATCTCTCTGACAATGCTATGTAATAATCAGTAAGGATCTCTTTTTCGAAAATCTCTCTTCATTTTTAACACACTTTTCTCAAACTAAACCGAATTATTTACCAGCCAGATTTACATAGTTACTTCTTAATGTAAAATCTTCATTGTATTGAGTCGGTCGTATTTTATATACATATTTTATATACGTTTGAATATATAGTGTTTTTTTTTTACTTTACACAACATTTTATAATTATTACTTATAAATATACCTAACAATATTAATTTTTAAATGGCTGAATATTTTTTTTATTCTTTCAATCATGGCCCGTTACACTCCACAGATAAAAAATGTAGTAGAAGTCTAATATATTTTTTTATAATATATAAGGAGATAGATGCTTAGTTTTCCGAACGTCAGATAATTTACTTTCCTTTCATTGTTTTGTTTAGTTTTACATAGCGATATTTGATCTTATATATAATAAAAAACTGTAAACTGTACTGATTTCTAAGTGTGTTGTCATTTATAAAACCATTTATTTGAATTATACCTAGGCTATTAGACTATTATATATTTAACACACAAATGTTTTTTTTCATAAATTTTAAAAGTAACCCTGTACAACGAGATTATTTTAATTTGCAAAAATAATTCATAATTCAGGGCTAGGTCTCTTTACCACTAGTTGTGTCAATTAACACTTTGATGAGAATCTCATCAGAATTTAGGCGGGTATTGAACCTTGAGCCAAGGCTCTGCACTAAAGAACTATAATCATTGCTTAAGTACATAATGATGTAATTTTTGCACCTTGGCCTAGTGTTGATGAGTCAGATTTTCATTTTATTTTTAAGTAGAAAGGAAAGGAAAGGAAAGAGAAATAGTGAGAAGTATTTATTTATAATATATAAATATTATATCTCTCACACTAGGGTAGGGTCCCGGCTTAGAATAGGATCACCCTGGTACTGTCGGTGTCGTAAGAGGCGACTAAAGTACGTGTGGTAGAGTTACGTCGCCAGTAATGGCAACACGCATGGGTAGACTCGACCGCATTTAATACCACCCCCGGCATTTAAAACCGGCGTGAAGTAGTGGCTCCTGTCACTGCTTTTCGCATTAGGTAATGCCGGGCCCCGGCACCCAACATCCTCCACCTTAAAGGCCGGCAACGCACCTGTAGCTCCTCTGGTGTTGCATGGGGTCGTGGGCGGTGATCACTTACCAACAGGTGACCCGAACGCTCGTTTGCCTTGTCACGTAAAAAAAAACAAAGAATCAAATTCAATCTTATATTTATGATTATTTTTTAAAATATTTTATGGATGCAGATAATTATTATTAAAGATAACAATAACAATTACCGTACATACTTGACCTTTATACAATTTTATTACAAACGTGAAAATTTTCTAAATAATTCATTTAATCATACGTTTTTATGTTATTTTATTATCAGGTAAGTGAATATTTATGTAAAGTATTCACCCTTACACAACTGTCTGTTCGTCTATCTCACTTATGTATCTATAATTTTTTATTTTAATTTTTAATTTTTCGGATGTCCGTATATTAAAAAAAAAAGATTGTATATCTAATAGGATCATATTGTTGTCTTTTAGTCTGTCAGTTTGTGTGTGTGTTTGTCTGTAAGTCTATATAAAATAATTATAATATATTTTTGTAGCTTCATGCTGTATCCGCTCATAGAGGCCATAAAGACAGGGAAGACAAAGAGAAACTCCGAACTTCAAGTCAAGAGATTCCGTCTGGGAAATGGAATCCTGAATGGGGTTCAGGCACTTCCGTTTCCCACTTTCCACCACATTCTGCCGCCGTTGAGTGGCAACGCCGCGTTTTGTCTCTTCACCAGAGCAAAGAAATGAAAATATTAAATCAATCATTCCCCCGGATGGAAATCGAATCCACAGCAACGCTGTGATTAGAAGCCGTCGCGCTTCCAATCACACTGTTGTGCAAATGCGCCACGGTTATCCTCTATTCTATATTTCTTAATTTATGTAATGTTCTCAATTTTACAGGGCATCCTGTCATATCTACACAACACTAATTATTTCATAAGAGCCGGCTTCAAGCTATTAGCGAATACTCACAACACAGAGTTTTTTGTGAAGAAAACAATATATGAATATCTGTGGGACAACAGGGATCCAATTCTTGACATTTCGAAAAGCTTAGCGCCGGCCATGGTACCGGACACTAATATGGGAATGTTGACGCAGGTACTGTTTATTAATTCTCGATTCTTCTAACGTCTCCGCCTGTCTGTTTTTATGTGTTTGTGGCACCGTAGCTCTTGAATTGATAAACCGATTTCAGTGCGGTTGTTTGTAATCGAAAGCGTTATTCGTCGCAGTGGTTCTCTATCGGTGTGCTTTATGTATATGAGATAAGTAGTTTAAAAGTTACAGACTCCACGATAGTCATATATTTGGTCGAGAATTTTTCAAAATTTAATATTTTACTAGTACATAAATATCATAAATGTTTGTTCGACTTGTGAATATGTAAGAAAATGTAAGAAATTGAATATGACACATTTGTCATAACATCATGAATATAGAACTGCTTGACTTCCCTGGCACTTTCTTAACTTTGTATTTGTACTGCACTTGTACTACGATACAATGCTACGAATTCAATGTGGAGATGCGTGATTTTTATAAACTTTCTAATATTATTTAATTTTTTAATTAAAAAGTTTTTGTTTGTTTAATATTTATTTAATATTTTGGCCTAAAATACATATAATAGTATTTTAAAAAATACGAACTCCAAAATCATCTTTCATATTTCGTAGAATAATAATAGATTTCGCCACCTAATACGCTACATAAAGAGAAAATCAAATACGTAAACAACGCAAAGTTTTAATGATTACATGAATATATTTCATGATGCTTGGTCAAAAAAATGAATAATGATGAATAATTAATCATAATGAATCACTTTAGGTACAGATAATTAATTGTTGTTGTAAATTAAAGAAAAATACGTTTAGTGTTGTCCTTAAAAAAATTTAAATGATAATTGATTTCAATCAAATTTAAATGAGCGTTTTTTATTTAAATTGGGTTATAAAGTAAATATGTAATTTTTTTTATTACACGCATTTCCTGGTGCTGTTATAAAATTATGTGGCATTATGGTTTTATAACTTTTGTTGTGTGTAATAAAAAAAAATGTTATCTTAGCGTTTTTTGTTAATAATTAAGGATATTTTTTTATCTTCTATTTACGTCACCATTATTCAATAAATATATCCCGACCATATGTTTCGTACGAATTGTATTTGTAATATAGTATTAATTGTAAATAATATTTTAGTTTCTGTACATTATATAAAGCCTCTATACTCTAAGCTATAGTTAATGCAAGCTATATAATAAAAATAAGCCAAATATAATATTTCTGTAATTTTAGGTATATGCAGACTTTACAGATGAATACACAGTAAAGATAGGGCCTCAGTGGGGACACAAGGATTTCTTTACTATAGACAAAGTTAGGGGAAGATCTCACATCACCGGATATGATCCAGATGTAAGTTTTTCGATTATTATTATTTTTTTTGATGATAGTCACCCAAGAGGCCCAAGACACAATCGCTCCCGCGGCTTCCCCCTTAAACTACACAATTGTCTATTGAAATTGTAGTACAATTAATAATTACTAATTAAATTTTAAATCGTCTTCCATGTACAGACAGCGATCAGTTAAAATTTTTATTAGGTATGTACAATACATTTGTATTGTTTTTAAAATAAATATATTATAGATATTCTTATTTCTTGGACATAAAAATAATATACATGCTAAAGTAAGTTAAATTAGCCTCTCGCTGTAGGCAGGACCTAATTTCAAGACACTCCGCTCCCTGTTTTCCGCCCTAAACTTGTCTTGGTACCAGAGCAGGAAATGAAAATAATTCATTCCCTTGAATGGGAATCGAATTCACAACCATCGCGTTTGCCTACTGCTTTTAACAGCCTCAATTTTAATTATTATTAAGATACTTGTTTTCCATTAGAAATGTCCAGATCGTATAACTGGAGCGACCGAAGGTGTTATGTATCACCAACATGTGACCAAAGATGATGTGCTTTTGTGCTTAAGGAAAACAGTTTGTAAGCTGATGCCTTTGCATTACGAAAGTTAGTATTTCTAACTTAATCTAAGATCTATACTAATATTATAAAGGTGAAGAGTTTGTTTGGTTGAATCTCAGGAACTCAGTGTTACCATTTATCGTAACTCGCTGTATTTTCTTTCTCCACGTTTCGACGAATTCTGCCTTGACACCAGCGGGAATAAATTTATATATTATATGTTTTAAATTAATTATTTATATTAGAAGCCGTCGTGGCGCAGTGGCACAAGAGTGTCGCGCGCAAACGCGACGGTTGTGGGTTCGATTCCCACTCGAGGAAGTGATATATTTCTTTACGTTTATATTTCCATTTTTCTTCGCTCTGCTGTCGAGGCAAAGCGCGGCATTGAGTTCAGCCACTCAACACGCAATGCCTCCAGAATTCGGCAGAAAGTGGGGGACGGAGAGTCTTAACACCGAGGTTCCCTTGCCTACCCTGCTGTGTGCAGGATACAGCATGAAGCTAAAAAAAAATATTTATTTTAAATTGAACCCACAAACTGTCACGTTTGCACTCGCACGCGTGTGCTCCTGCACCAGGACTGGCCTCTCTGATTATCTAAGAAATGTGAGACACCATATATTTCGCTGCCCCTTTATGGTATTTAACTCCATATATGTTTAAGATCATATGGACAAAGCGTTTTGAACGAAATGATTTGGCCATTTAAAGTTCGAAATTGATTTTTTTTTTGACCTCTATTGATTATATGTCAGTATAAGCTGATTTTTTATATGTCTTTTGTTATTGTATTACAGGAGAAGCTGTCATTAAAGGTGTCAATGTATATAAATTTTCTCTGCCCGAGAATGTTTTCGATAGAATAGATAATGGCACCGACTGTTACTCGTCAAACCCGCCTCTGCCTGATGGAATAAGTGATACGTCAAATTGTTTTTACAGTGAGTTATTCTTTTTCTCTTTAAAAAAATATTTAAAAAGGCAAGTACGTACCACTTAACGCGTTATGCGTTAAATGGCGCAAGTCAACACGATGCTTTGTCCACTTAAGTTCAAGGCCAGTGGGGTATAGAAAATAATTTAATTAACCCACAAATATGTTTCATCAGTCATATGAATATTTGTGTTGATAGATGTTTGTTCCACTTTTACGCGAAACCTACTGAACCTATTTAAATAAAACTTTACAGTAATATGGCTTATAAGAGTACACTATAGATTCATTCTTTTCCTTCATTAAGAAGGTGAACTCGCTGGTGGGTCGCTGGTTTCCCATAATTTTTCTTTTTTTATTTCAGATTTCCCAATGGTGGCGTCTTTCCCTCATTTCTATACAGGATCTCCTCCCAAAGATAAATATGTAACAGGACTGAAACCTAATAAATCAAAGCACAGCTCTTTTATTTACCTCGAACCGGTATGTGGACTTTTAAAACTAAGTTTTCTTGTTTTAAGTAAGGAAGAGGATGTCGGGCCGAAGCGTCACAACGCCTGACATTTTAACGCGACAGTTGTGGGTACGATTCCCACCCGACGGAATTAATTATTTTCCTTCTTTGCTTTGCTTTGGTAACGAAACAAAAAACAAAGTCGAGTTTCGCCATTTTCGAGGAATGCTGGGGACTGGAAAATTTGGTCGAAATATCTGATATTATATTATTTATTATATTTTTCAGAACACAGGCATACCTTTTCAAGCGGTGGCGAGGTTACAATGCAACTTGCAAATAAACGATCTCTCTGGTTTCTATTCGCAGGAAATGAATAAGTTCTCTAATCTCATCTTACCCTTAGGATGGATTGAATATGTAAGTTTTTAAGTTCCACTACGATCGACGAGTCGTGGCCAACTTGAAGTGAAGGCTTTGCGGAGATCATATTTGTGATGGTGTATCGACCACACTATGTGAATTTGAGATAGCATGTATGGATGTGATGCCAACAAGCGAAGGCATGACTTAAATATTTAATAACTTATTGTAATCAAGTTGTTGCATTGGAAAATAAAGAATGCATATATGAGAGTATTTACTTTTCTTTAAATGCAATTGAAGTTCTTCAATATGTTTTACGCTGCGACTTTTAATGCTTTCTATCTTCAGTTTGTACCCCACATAGAGTAGACAAAGGTATTCTACGAATCTACTTGTGTTTATTGTTTGCTGTTGTTTGTTGAGTGTTTTTATTGTTTTATATATGTTCATATTCCTCTTGCAAAATGTCTTGTTTCCTCTATTTATGCAATAAAGAGTTGTTTTATCTATATATCTATTTATCTACTACCGAAATTCCCGCCGAATTCTGAAGGCATTGCGTGTTGAGTAGCGGGACTCAACGACGCGCTTTGCCTCTTTTATTCTTCGGCTTCTTTTATTTTAAAGTACCTGGAACAGTGTATGTTTATACATGATTATTGATGATATATACCACAAGTACTCGACAAATAAATAAAATATTTTTTCTTTCAGAGTCAAGAGGGCCTGCCAGCCGTAATTATTTACTTGGTATACTTCATGATCGTCATTTTGCCGCCATTATCAATTGTCATTTTCACATTGACATTTTTTGTAGGCGTTTACCTTTTAATGAAACAGATTATACCAAACAAATTTAAAAAGAAATTATTAATATTTAAAATGCAATCTAAGGAGAATAAAAACAAAAGTTTAACCGAAAATAATATACTTGTATACGAAAAAGAGAATTTTATACAGAAATGTAATAATAGTTAATTTAATATTAATGTAGGCCTATACAATGAAATATTGATATAAAAATGCAATACAGTAGAAAAAAATAATTACTTATAAAATTAGAGCACTAACAATATTTTTTTTCTTTTAGTGGAAAGGCTGTGATAAAGCATTTGTTTTTATGTCACACATACTGCATGTCAATTGCAAAACACAATCAGCCGTTATACTGATTATATATTTTATGAAAATTGCTCAAATAAAAATACAAATAAAAAATATTATATATAAATACCAATTACGTGTTGATTAAGACTGAGAAAAGGGCAAATCAAAGATTATATAGATTATCGATTATATTATATATACATCTACTAATATAATCTATATATATTATATAGATTATACTCGTAGATGTATAAGTGCAGGGTAGATTTATTTTCTCTCTTTTTAATATGAACAATGATACAGGGTTAGGCTCTTTTACATTTTTTTTTTATAATATTATATTATATTTTTTTTTAAAAAATTATATATTATTCAAATGGGGTTTTAATTTATATGCAATTTTATAAATTGTTAAGTTTATAATTATAAAATGCACAAAAATTGTCTAGATTGGTTGGAAGTTTATTTAATTGATATTTACTAGTATCTTTATATGTAAAATAAAAATTGAACCATAATAAGTATTTTACCAAATAAACTACTTTCATAAAAATATAAGAAATTATACTTTTTAATGTTCCTATAAATATAAGCATCTTATTCTGAATATTGCTCAGTGGTACAGCTTTAAGGAAATAAAAGATTTTATATATATATATATATTTTCATTTATATACCTTCATTTCTTTTTAGGAAACATATTAAATTCAGGCCACTAAGGCTCT
>JBAIZZ010000360.1:1231263-1246614 GCA_037355905.1 Heliconius aoede | reverse complement strand
CGCCCACTCGCTTCGTTAGCCAAGCCTCGCTCGCTTAGCTTTCGACGATTTCTTTGTTCGACTGCCAACTCAAAATTTCTTTTTAATATATATAATTTTAATAATGCTCCCTCGTTAAGTTCCGCCACTCAAACCTCAATGTTTCCAGAATTTAGCAGAAAGTGGAGAACGGAGTATCTTAAGACTATAAGTTCCCTCTGCCTACCCTGCTGTGTGCGGGACACAGCGTGAAGCTGAAAAATCAAAAATATTCTCAAAAGATTTATTTTAATATAATAATTAATAAGCATTAAAATAATAAATAACTGGAACATATATATATTATATATATATATATATATATATATATATTTAGAATACACATAAATGTTTGAACGTAACGGGATATGAACTCGCGCCTTTTGGTAACCGTCCAACTAAACCATACGTCGAAGTTGGTATATTTTTATATATTTTCTAAAAAGTTAGTGTCGGAATAACACTTGAGAAAGAATTTAAATAAAAAATATATATTACCTCCAAAACAGTATTAATGAATTCCTCCATTACTTGAACATAACAGCAACTGTATTCATTTATTCTTACAACAATATTATTTTCCATATTTTTATCTTTTATATAAAAACTCATTTTATTTTTAGTTTTTTCTGTCTCATCTGTATGTTTGTTAATTGTGTCATGTGTCATTGTGCTTTGATTAAAATTTTCACGTGTCTTTGTTTCATTTCTATAATAATTATCTTCGTCACGACCACTATTTCTTTTATCCGTTTGAACTGCACCAGTTTTATCAAAAATATTATCACAATTTGAGAACATTTTTTGAAAATCTTCGTCATTAGTGGTATTCTCTATTTTTCTATTAATATATGTACTATTTATGACTCTTGAAACTTTTTTTGATATACTTATATCATTTTTTTGTATACAATTGACATTAGATATTTCTCTACAAATAATCAGATCTTCTTTACCATCTTGTTTTTTATTCAAAATTTTATCATTATAGTTGTTATTATTAGATACGTTATCATTAAAAATTTCAATTTGACTATCAATATTATCATGTATATTACTAGATTGATTGAAAATAGACGCATTATCTTCTTCTGTTTGTAGAAACGTATTTTTCTTTATATCTACAATTTTTTCTGATTTTGATGATTTAGTATGGAATCTTTCTCCAGAATTATAATATTTTATATCATCTACATAATATGCATGTATTTGAAATGCTTTTGCTCGTTCTAGTAACATATTATTCTTTGTTATTAGCACCTGTTATTCAATATGTTATTAAATTTAAGTTTCTAAGCTAATTAAAAACATTTTTGAAAAACGTGGCAAACAATGCTTTGGATTAATATATGTAACAAAAAAAATCTAAAACCAGAATACATAACAGAAATTAGCCCAAATTACAATCTGATTAAATTTAATTTTTTTTGAATATATACGAATATATAAACTAGTACTTTAAAAAAAATATTAAGTAACATTTTATTTACATGCTTTTAATAAATAACCTTGTTTGTTCATGACATACTTACCTTCACGCTTTATCCCTAGCGGGGTAGTCAGAGAGCACCGAGCGCCAAACGCTTCTGTTTCTACACACCTCTTTCGTCTCGTCCACTGTCATCAGTATCATCATACATGCCCTCCGGGGGATCCTCATGCTTTTTACGTGACCTTTCTCCAGTATTGTTTCGAAGGTCAACTGAGCCTCCACCAACCTCTCTTACCACTCACTTAGCAATCATAAATCTGTTTTGCCATTCTTTCATACTCATTCGCTCCACGTACCCAAACTAGCTGAGCACGTATTTCTTCATCCTCACCATGACATCCTCGCTACTACCTGTGACATTCTGTGTATCTCTTCATTGGGGATTCGATCAGCTAAGCTGACTCCGCATATCCTACGAAGAGATCGCATCTCCACGGCATTCATCTTTCTTTCATTCTTCTTCTGCAATACCCACGTTTCGCTGCCGTATAACAGTGTCGGTACCAAAACTGCATTGTTTAATGCCAAACGTACAGCTGTAGTAACAGCCCTGTTACCGGGAGCAATACGGCTTTCCACAACCATCTCGTATCTTCAATCTCTGCTGAACATATACCACCATTTCACAAAAACAGTTCAAGTCGAATCTTTCAAGTCCACAATCCGTTTTTTTACACGATATGTATAATACTCACTATATGTTTCTCTTCACTGATTCCTTGTAAACAACAGTTTATGATTTGGTCATTGAATGTCATATTTTTACCCATATCAATTATTTCAACTGAAAATTTCAATTTATACATGCGTATACATTTGTTCAATACTACTACAGTACTAACCCTATGAAATTTTAAATAAATGAAATTTCTATTTGATTACATATGAATAGTTTTTCGAAGATTAGAAAATCTGAACCCCCAGTACATAAGAAAAGTTCAAATCCCGCAACGATAAAATTTTTAGGTTTCTAAAAATTTTTTTTTTGTTTGTGAAGTGACACTTAAATTTTAAAAACATATAAAACTAACCTTTTTTATAATTTACAACGTGTATATATGTGTGCTTAGCGGCGAGTACTTGAGGACATATACAGACACCTTGACTAGACCTTTCAATTACTTTTAAAACGGATTTTAGTACCAATAATTTACACCTATCATCTGAAAATAACATTTAATATATTTTAGTTGAGGAATAATATAAACAAACAAAACACCTCCTCGCAACATCCCGTATAGTAGGGTGGGAAACCTTGTGTTTAAACACTCCGTCCATCACACTCGCACCTCTTGCACGGTCAGGCATTGCGTGTTGAAAATTATTGCATTTCCCCCATTGGGAATTGCATCCCAGTAGGAAGTGCCCCCGCTCCACGATGGCCTTTAAAACTAATTAAATAAAAATAAAAAATAATAGTGCATAGCATTCAGAGTACAGCATGGTCAGCGAGTCATAGCCGTTTTGAAATTAGTAGTAGATGGCTACGCAGATTTGAATTCATTTTCCTGCTTTAAATTATTTCCCACACAAGTGAACAATGCGCAGAAGTTTAGATATAACAAACTTCAAGACCACCACAACTCCTGGACCGTTCTATACTCAAGGATATTAAATAAAATTTTATTTTAATTGCTTTATTTTATTTATTTATTTAACTCTTACTTGCGACTTCGCCAGCATGTACTGAGTACATTTTGTGAAAATGTTTTTTATTAAAATAAAAATTGTTTATTATAATTGATTGGAAAAATCATTCAATACATTCATGAACCAGTAGTTCCTGAGATGAGCACATTGAACCAAACAAACTATTTAGCTTTATTAAATACTTCATAGTGTACTAGCTAATTAGCTATTTTATAAGTTAAAATAAAATTTAAAAAAAAAACAACTTACCACCATTAATATAAGTTTTGATAAAATGTATATCATCCAAGAGAACATCTGTATCAGTTATTATATACCAGTTATCTTTTAAATTTTGTGTTTCATTGAGATTTCGTAATAAATGTATGTGCATAGATTGTTTTATTTCCTAAAAATATTAGACATATGAAAAATTTCAGAAACTAGTTAACTTCATGTTTTTGACACATTTTATCCAATTCAACTGTTAATATTTATACATAAAATTGTAAGCTCTGAGAAACCATGAAAACATTATGAGAGATTCAAAAACCTGCACCCTTTTAACTAATTAATTTTGCTTTAAATAATTCCTGTAATTATTATAAAAATGAAAAAATGAAGGATTGTTCTTTTTTTTATTTAAATTAAATTTATTCCAACTATGGGAATGGTCTTACTTTTATCAAAATCAGTTCAGTAATTTTTGAGATACAAGTGTAATACATTCTGGATACATAGGTAATTAGGAAAAGATAATAGAAGGCAGTAATTTTATTTATATTTAAATATAAAAACAATAAAAATATTCAAATCTATTTTCTGGGTTTTAGTTAACTTTATATGTATATAGTTATAAATAAATAAATAAATAAATAAATAAAAATAATTTATTTCAGATTAACATCCATATAGTGTTAGTGCGTTAGTAACAATTTTTCTAATGAATTATGAGTTATGAAGTCCTTTTTAAATTTTTTTTCTTTACTTACATTGTCATCATCTTTTACTGAAACATCAGAAGTATCATCCAACTTATCAAGGTTGAAAGTGTATTTTTTCTTAACTGGGACATTTTGCACTATATCGTTATCTAAAAAAATTTTTTTAATGATGTCTTAATATGGATGGTAATTAGTTTATAGATTTTATACTTGTCCAGGGATTTTTTTTTATTATATTCCAAATACCTTGGTGATTTCTTCAGACAGAACAAAATTGTCAAATTATTCTTGCGAAATAAAATATATGTTATTTTCCTATTACTTACATACAAATGAATTGAAATTTAACAAAACCATGAGACATTATATTTATTTATTTATACATATAAAAATGTTGTAAATAAGTTTTTGTTATATATTTTTTGCAGGATATTGAAAACTTAGTAAACAAAAATCAAAACACGATATCTATACAAATTTACTGACATTTACTTGGCTTTTTTATACTTATTATGTATAACATAAGGAGTATGTAAGCAGTCCTAAGCAGCAGTTTTTAAACATAAGTAATAGTTTCTGAGATTATGTGTTATAACCATTTAAACTCCCTAACTTTATTAATATAGAAAATACTTTATATATAAATAAATCAATTTTACCTTTTGCCTTTTCATGACCACCAGAAACACTAAAATCAATAGATTTCTGCCTTTTCAAAACTAATAAATGCCTTAAATCTGTCCTATTTAATTTCTGAATAAGATCTTTTTCTTTGTCCACACTTTCTTTAATATGTTTCTTAGGTTGAAAAGAATTAACAGATTCCATATTGTTATTTAAAATGTTATCTTTTTTCAGTTTCATCAATGGTGATTCAAATTTTGGTTCTTTTAGTATAGGAGACATTATTTTCGGTGGGCACAGCTGTTTCATATATTTATAGTTATCATTGCTTACTAAAGTTGATTTATGCAAATAATTAACCAAATGAAGTGGATTTGAAATATCTATTTTATGTTTAGTACTTTCTAAGTCACTATTACATCCTAGCATAGCAAACCTTTCAGATAAAGATATATTACAAGTTTCTATTATTATATCATGAAATGCAGAAGTCTGGGTGTATTGATCTAACATTTGTTTATTTTCTCTATGTGTTGTTAATAATGGCATTTGAATCGGGGTCACCATAACTGCTGTCATAGGTGGATGTGAGTGAGGAAACATCACTTGGCCGTTGCTAGGACTAGGTTTATTCAACTTTTGTTGATTTTGCATTTCCTCAGATAAATTAACAGGTTCAGGATAAATATGGAAATTTTCTGTTAATTTATGAATATTCTCATCTTTTTTCCGCTTGTTTCCCTAAAAATAAAAGATACTATATTTTTTTAACTTCACGCTGTTTTCGGCATGTATCAGGGTAGGTACAGAGAACCTGGGAAATTAGTTTAAAGACACTCCATTCCATTAAGATACTTTAGTATTCTCCAGACTTTGCGTGTTGAGTGGAGAAAGTAAACGCCGCGTCGCGCTCTGCCTACTTGTGTCCCTGCGCAACGTCGGCCTTTACTAGAAATTAGTAAGTAAACGAATGTAAACTGATGAAATAGAATTATTTATGTGAAAAAACTTACGTTTGAGTCGTCTGTCCACACAGATTCACCAGTTGTTACATTAAAATAATAAAACTTTCCTGGTATACTTTTAGAAGGGCATAAAATCCAATCAGTATTTGAATTCTTAGCACTTTTCATGATGCACTTCCGATTGTTAGATCAGAAATAAATTGAAGTAAAGATCACTATATATACAATGGAAGCGCAAAACAAGTATTATTCTTAAAATGGCGTATTTATGAAAGTTTCTGGAAATGTCAACATTCAATTTGTTATTTGAAACCTTTAATATATTGGTACATAAAAATATAAATGATGTTTCAAAAATTGTTCTTATACCCGCGATAAATTAAACAGATTAAGGCCGATTAAGTTGATTTTTAATGAAATCGATGTTTGGAATATCGATTCATATAATTAATACATGTATGCATGGTTTTCTTCAATTAATAATAACAAGATAATTCACGTTATCTATTTTAAATCTCAAACCAATCAATATATGTTAAAATTATAATTGAGCGAAAATTTTATAAGGATCCCAATAATGTTTGTTAAATATTCTATTTAAATTCAAATTATAAGGAAATATAAATAATAATACCAAATAAACTTTATTTTAAAATTTTATTGATTACAAAAAGTTTTCTAATTATGATATATGGAATCACTTACAATATTAATACACCTACACAATATAAATATATTAAATAGTAAATAGTGTGGAATGAAACACCAATAACATCTAAATAGAGAATAAAATATTGGGGTCTTTAACTTTATGCGTTCAATAATTTAAGTACTTTCTAGTTCATGTTACATATGTCCAGTTTACAAACATATCAGTATTAATATGATGTTTCTAATACTGATGTTTATAATAAACAAATAAAAAAAATCATTAAAAAATATATTACGACTAAATATAAAAATTCTTTGATAATATTCTAAAGTACAGTTGAATAGATGTTTTTATTCAATGAACGAATAGTTATATGTGCGACTTATTAAATATACCAACACGGTGAAATATTGCAATCTAACTTAAGATTATATTTATAAATAAAGTAATTGATAGTCATGACTTAAGTACCAATTAACCAACTGCTGCCAATAAAAGTTGTGCAACATCTTCTCTGGGAGATCTTGCAGATATCAACATTGTAACTCCCACAGCACCAGATGCAATCCGTGCTCGAACCATAAAAGGCGCGCCACTTCTAAAAACTCCACATCCCCTTATTTCTTTTATCGCTTCACCCACTATTGTCGCTTTGGGTAAGCCCAAAAATTCACAAACTGCTTTAGCTGCCGAAGTAGGATCCAGTTCTGGCAATGCGTAAGTATCAGTTATTTCTGGAATAGCGAATGCACGCTCCCAGGTATGCTCAAAATCATCACCAATTACCCTGTGCCTGATTTGATCTGCAACGCCCATGTAAAACTCTTCAAGAGGATATGTGTCAGCATAACCATCGCCAGGATCCGGTGTACCCGTATTCGGGTCACAATCTCGCACAACAAATTCTAATGTCGCACCAAATGAGCCCATGCTTTCTAGAAATGCACAAGGATATTCCACCACAACGAAAACGCTGTCTGGCTTATCATAAACTAGCTTTTGGCAAGGAAGAATCGATTTTACTTCATATTCTGGAGGACATTCTAATCTTACATGAACTTGCTCTAAGATTTGATCATTGAGAGTGTTGATACACTCGAATTGAAATACAATATGTTTAACATAAACATGTTTAAGCAAACGCACTCTATATTCAGTTTCTGCTTCTGTTAGCTCTATTGGTGGGTTAGTTTTGAAGAGTGTACCAAGCTTTTCAATACCTGGCACTTTGGCAAGTTGCTCAATATATATTTCTTCTAGAGACATAGTTTTGGGTTTACGAACTTCAATTTGCACTACATCTTCCTTTGTCTCTAGTTTCTCTTCCGTGGGGACGTTCGTTATATCAAATGGTTCGTTTGGCTTTGTAGCAATGTGATTTCGTAACGCTTTTTCTAGCAAGACCGGGTTCGGTTTTGGGACATCTATTATAAAATCGTTGATCAATTGTTGATCTCCTGAGTCCAGAATAGCATTGTAATATAAAGCCCGATCTCTAACTTCATCTTCATCATCTAGTTCACATCTAGCAAGAAGAACTTTAATGTTTGGCAGTAGTTCTGTTTTTTGTGCGCCAAATTGAGCAACAGCAGATACGGCAGCTGCACGTACCGGCCCTGACTCTAAAATAACTCGGTTATAAATAAATCGAATATAACGTGATGGTTGACGCGACTTAGGACCTTCGCGTCCAAGTAAATGCAATATTCGGACAGCCAAAGCTGTGTGTTCGCAATCTTCAATAAATTCACATAAATGAGCCAATCCTGTTTCTTTGGAATCAGGATTTTCCTCAACCAAGGCTATAATAGCATCAGCGATCGCAGCTTTATACTCAAGTCCACCTTCATCACGAAGCATACCAGCCAAAAATGCTGCTAACGACTGGTGTTTTCTGGGAAACTTTTGACACAAACGTCGTATCGCTTGGACAACAACAATTTTGAACTCATCAGAAATTTCCGATACGAAGCTTGATATTTGTTTCATTAAGCGATCTACCGAGCTCTCTGCGCCGGTCGCTAACAATGTAGTAACAGCTAGTGTTGCAACTGATCGATTTGGATCAGATATAAGATTTTCCAAATCGACAGCACACGCTGCGACAGCCGTAGGGTGCTTTATGGTTAATTTAGCCAATGTCCTAGCTCCAGCCAACCTCAAGGTAGCTTTAGATGAGCCACAGAACAATTGCAACACAGATACCGCCGGTGCCAAGTCCCTAGCAGTTTTTCGTAAATTAACAATAGCGTGTGCTGCTTCATATATGACCATTTCGGATTTATGGCGAAGACAGCATTCTATAAATTCTATATAACTTTGGGCGGCGTCAGAATCGTCGTTCTCAATTAGTTGGGCTGCTAAGCGAATCAATAAACATAAAGCATATGGTGATTTTAAGGGACTTTTAGTTAATCTGGAGACTAGTTTCACTGTAGATAGTTTGTCATTTTTACGCGTACACGCCAAAACGCCTAAAGCATGGTATGATACCATAGCATTATCTGAGTTTAGAGCTTCCTGTAACAAAAGATAAGAGTAATGTATATACTTAGTAATAAAACAAATATAATTGCAACTTTTGTGGGTTATTTGTTTGTTTATCTTCATGCTGTATCACACACAAAACAGGGTAGGCAGAGAACCTGTGTACCTAATGTTAAGACTCTCCTTTTCCATAAAGACACTTCCATTCCTGACTTGCCAACGAATTCTAGAGGCACTGTGTGTTAAGCGGAGAAGCTCAACAATGTGTTGTGCCGCTTATTTCCTAGAATGGGAATTGAACCACACTCATTTGTATTGTTGCACACTGGCTCTGGGTTAATTGTTAAGGTGGTAATAGTTGCAGGTTCAGTTATCAAATGTTTATTCTGATTTGAAAAAAATGATATGAAAAAGAATTAAAAGAAAAATTAAATTGTGTATAGCATATTACAAGTTAATTTCAAAAATATAAGAAACACACAAAATAAAATAAAAATATATAAGTAAAAGCACAAGTTGTAATTATAAAACACATAAATTAACAACTTTATTCACAAAGCACAGGAACAGTATGTTTTAGCCTTAAGAAAATTATAAATCCCATTTCTTTACATTTAATTTTATCAGATTAGATAAGAAATAACATGTTTTTGTAAGTAATGTGATGTTAATGATAGCATTGTTAATATTTTGCATGATATATGAAAAGAATCTCTTAACATATACTTCAATTCTCACATTCCATAGGTTTAATTTCTGCTTGGGAGAATGTGTTGTTTTCATTTTCCTCCTTCCCTAGCCCAACAAAGTGAAAATACAATGTCTCTATAATTAGAAAAAATGTGATGATTGTCATAACATTAGATTCTTTTGCTTTATATGCAGAATACACCATAAAGAAAAAACTAACTGTATCAATAAAGTACAAAATTCAAGTAGTATATATGAGTAGTATCAAGAAAATTATAATTTATTCACATAAAAATGAAATGCAAATTTAAATTAATTATATTTGAACATTTTAAAAGATTATTATTTAAAAATTTAAGCTAAAAAAATACAAATATCATACATACCAGAGCTTCATTTGTCCAACGTCGAACCAAATCTGGAGCAGTGAATGATAAATGTAAAGCAGATACCAAAGAAGCAGAACTAACTGCTGGATTCTTATCAACTATTGCCTGTTTCATATATCTTTCTATAGCTTGTAACATAGTACTATCAGTTATACTGCATAACGCCCTTATAGCCGCCGCTCGGTACAAATCTTCCTTCCCAGTCATATCCTTAGTTAGAGAAGATGTCACAATAATAACATCCTGAGCGAGTTTACTCAATTCCTTTATACATAAGTATACCATACGACGCAACATAACATCTTTCGATTGGAATAGCTTAGTAGTAGCGAAAAATGCATCTGTTGCTTCCTGAGTCGTAAAATATTCACCTTGATTCAATAAATAGAGGATTTTTGATAAAATGTGGGAACATTTTCGCGGATTGACCGGAGTCTCATTAAAATATCTTGCGTCTTGCAAAACGATTGTTTTGTCTAAATTGGCAAAAGGACTGCCTCCATTGTCTTCTTCTTCTTTCTTGTCTCGTTTAAAAGAGCTCATTTTGAGCTTCTTTTTAGGCAAAATTAAAAAGTTGGGTGCCGTAGAATACAGTTTTCGGCTTACACGTCACATTTGATTTGTTGTCTCTTGTGAAATGTCAAATGAAAACTGTCATTTGTCATATACTCAGAAATAAAAAAAATTGTTGTAAATTAAATTAATTAATTTCCTAAATAAGAATATCCCACAGAAAAATAAACTGGATTATCTCGATATTTTTAGTTTCTTAGAAATTTTAATGCAAGCATACGTGAGCTTACAAAATTAAGCATATGTGAAAACTTGAATAAATCGTCAATTCTCTTTATATTAATAAGTATCCAATTCTGATAATGCAATTTTTATGGTAGTAGTTCTATCCAGCACAGAAGTCGACATTATAATTGCGTCATATACTTCCCCGGCTGACTTGCACTCAATGATTTAGCAGATCTTACTAAGGGATTTTCAGTAGTAAATACAGTTTAAAATAGATTTTTGACGCACTGCACAGTAAATTCAAGGGTCTGCCTGACCGTTAAATTCAAATTGCGACACATTAAATACGTGAACTTTAAGCATAATTGTAAGAATCAAAATCTACATATATCTAATGAGGTAACCATTGAGATAGCAAATAAAACCAATATCTATATAAATATTTACAATTTATTTCTTTAGATTGTTCTGTACAATCTTGTTCGACACATTGCAACATTTGAAACATTCCCATACTTAATTTCATATAAAACAAAACTTTCAAATATCACAAAGCATCGGTCAGCTGATAATTAGCACTATATACATCAGTCATTATAAACTTATTTCATTAGAGACATACTTAAAATAAAAAAATCTGCTTAAAATAAAATACTTATTATATTTATTGACCAAAATAAATAACATTACAAGAGTCCGAAAAAAAAAGATAATTTTAGCATCAATGACATATTTTTTATTTTCTTAAAAATACAGAAGATAAACATTAATTTAAAAAAAGTGGAAAGAAATTTTAAGATACAGGATCAATATCATCAATAAATCTTTTAGTATTAGAAAGATCTGACTATTTCCATGCTTCCAAATTAGCATTTCATTATTTTTTTATAACAAATATAACCAGTATAATAAAAATCGTAATAAAGTAATATGATATATATGACTTTGTAGTATATAATTTTCAAAACAGGAAATAAAATACAAAAAATAAATAAACTGAAAGATGAAAAAGTTGTATAATCTATTTTTTTTTAATATAACTGACTAAGATACAATTTTATTCATCCCCCTCCCCCCATAAATTCTCTTTAGCAAAACCTGTCAAATTAAAAAATATATTTAATCTATGTTACAAATCTTCTTTTTTTGGCATTTTTATAGAATAATGTACAATTCATACTCTATAGGACAAAATGAAAAGAAATACATTGTGTATTCTATTTTAAACTGTCAAATTTATTTGTAACTTTATATTTCATTTATTGACATTTATTTTCAATTTTTGCAAGTTGATTTTGTTCAAAAACTCAAATAAAGTTGATTACAGTACTTCAAACATTTTCCCAGAAGGTAAAGAAGAATTATGATATCTATCTTTTCTTTAGACTAAATTATAATAAATTATAAAAAAAAAATAAAAATCAAGAGATCCAGCTGCATAAAATTCTAAAAATAATAGAAAAACAAATTTTGTCAAAAGGCTAATCAATCAATCACTAGCACTATCACTAAAATAAGTTTTGCAATATGGCGTCTGGTTGTAGCTGCAGTGAATTTTGATTACAGTCAGTGTCGTTGAACAGACACACTCTCAAGGTTGATGCAAATCAATTCATATAATATTCATTAAAGTAGGTCAATCTGTTTAGTCTCTATATGACAACAAACCAATAAAAACATTACCCTCCATTACATAGTAAACATGAGTAAAAAAGACTTGATTATACATATCCATTCACAATATTGATTTTATTTTTAACTATTTTGTTCTACAGAGTATAAATGAACATACATTCATACAAATCATTTACTTATTATGAGAAGAAACATTTTAACCTATGCTTTTGTATTGAATATTAGTATTGTATCTATGTTGCTACATTTTCTGGACTTTTATATTCTATTGTTAATATTATAAGGTTTTTTTTTTGTAAGTAGTACAAAAGTTATTGTCTTTATGCATAGTTAAATGGAATTACATTTTTCTGATAAACATTTTAATTTTGATATTTTGAAAATAAGTATATTTAAAAAATATAGTTATTTGTAACTTTTTTTTATGAAAAAATATATACAATAATAAGTAAATGATATGCACAAATTAAAACTAAATACATCTACATGTATGTGAACAATATTTTAAAACTAGTGTTACCATATAAAAGCGTATTTTTCAGGAAGTTATTATGCTTGGTGTTAATTTTTTCAAATGGCAACACCTACCAAGATAAATAGAAAAAATCATTTTCAAGTGCATCACCAACTTTTAGTTTCACATATTACAATTACAATAAATATAAAACAGTCTTGAAATATTGACCAAAATATTTAGGGTTGCCATTATTACACTACAGAACATGACATTTCGAAACTGACTTGTAGACATTGGCTTTACATAAAAGAAAAAAATACAATAAACGGCAGCCCTAAGTGCACAGTGTTGCCAGTTCAAGACATTTTCCATCTATAGTTCAACAGTACCTACCTAGACACTATGTTATACATATATAAAACTGTACATATATTTATCACATGTTCACGTCACTAGTCACTCAGTCACTAGATCACTAGCACTATCACTCGTGGGTATAGAAGATAAGTTGCGGATTGGAATCGTCAGGCGACACTTCTAATTGAACATATTGAGGTGTTGTTCTCGCTGATTCGTAGGACGCGCCGCCATTACGTGATAGCGAGTTTCTTGACCTAAAAAAAATTCAAATATTTTAATCAACTGTTCTACTAAACAAAAAAAATAATAGATATCTTTATTGATATAATATAATATTAACATCTTTATGCATTTCCTCTTTTTTCTTGAAGCTGGCCTGAACAACTGGAATTAATCTTATTTTAAGACATTTCTTCATTCACACCTAATGTGAATAAAAAATTTTAATACAATTTTCTTTACTTTAGTAGCAATAGTAAACTAAAATTTTACCATATATTATCTAAAAAGCAGCTTGACCTTTTTCTGTAATATATATAGAGAAACTCAACACTTTGCACAGCATTCTGTCTATCAGTGTGAGCAAAAAAAACTACTTAAATAAAAGCTTTTAACCGGGTTTAATGAGAGACTACTGTCACCACCCCTGATATACAAATAGGAAGTATATGCAACACTTTAAGTAAAACCACACTTTTAACTACTCCGTAAAAGCCTTATATAATTAAGAATTTAAGAAATTCACATAAGCAAAAAGTGATTTTTTTCAAACAAAACAAATAATAAAATTATCTTTTTAAAATAAAATGCCATTTGTAAAGATGACATAAACACGCACACTAACGCTTACTACTATTTTTGTAGTATTATGTGTATGTGTGCGTCACATTATTGAGCGGTGACCTGAAACACTTCTTATAACTTCTTTTGAGTTTCGATACGCAAAGTCACAAATTACAAATTTCGCTCTGATTGTTGTATGTGCAATACCGCGCGTAGCTAAAAAACGCTTATTCGGTTCAAATAAATTTCTAAATGTACTCACTTAGCCTTAGCGTGTGTAAGTATATGGGACTTCAAATTGGTACTTTGCGCAAATTTCTTATTACAACCATCGAACGGACAGACATACGGTCTATCACCAGTGTGGATGCGGACGTGCGTTCTGAAAGGGAAATTAAAGAAAAGAAATATTACTTACAATCAAGATCGAATTAAAGCTCAATGTTATATATGATAAAGTACATAGTATCATTGTGTTATATGATTAATGGAATCACAACGCCTAGTCTCTGTCTCCCACAACAGATAATTTTATTTAGCTTCACACAGTGTCCCACACATAGCAAAGACAGAGGGAACTTGGGAATCTAGTGTTAAGTCACTCCGATTCTGCCGAATTCTGAAGGCCGCCTTCTCAACGCCGCGCTTTGCCTCGACACCAGAGCGAAGAAATGCTAACATAGACGTAAATAAATATTTGACTTCCTCGACTAGGATCGAACCCACAACCGCGATGCAGTCACACCCTTGTGCCGCTGCGCCACGACGGCCACAATAATAATAATAAGACTTAAAATCAGTGTTTTAATAAACAATGTATTTAGTCTTGCTAAAAAGTAAATATTATATGTACAAGTTTTTGCTTGTTTTTGTATTAATAATCAATAAAGATATACAATGAAATAATCATCAAAACTGACCTTAAGTTAAAATCAAGCGAGAATCTCTTCCCGCATCCTTCAAAGGTACACTGGAAAGGTTTCTCCCCGGTATGGACTAGTTGATGCCTTTTTAACTTAGAACTTTCTACAAAGGCTTTGCCTGAAAATTAAAAATATAATAACAATTTAGACTCAGGAAAAATAAATTTTAACATAATTTATTGAAAAAGCTATAAAAGTGTCATTTTTAAAAAGAAGATTCATAATTTCATAATTTAATAGTGTAGAATAAGAATTCACAAGCTGTTTTGGTGCAACCATATAGCATCTGACTGTAAGCATGGCAGTTTGGATTTGATTCCTACTTAGAGAATTTTTTTTTTTCATTTTTACACTCATACACAGACAAAGGCATGGCGTTAAATACCACTAATCAATACAATCTGAGGTCTGAGGCCTTGACGCGAGCCTGTGACTGTAAAAGCGACAATCACACGATTAGGGTCCAAACAATAACTAATCTCCCAAAAAAATATTTATTATTAAATATATATTAAAAAATATATTAAATATATTATTAAAAATTAACCTAAATTCCCAATAT